>QEPC01013943.1:1218557-1233483 GCA_003113815.1 Sphenodon punctatus
AGGCTTGGGATATAAGAATGAACAGGATGATAGTGTTGCATTTCTGTCTAGTATGTATATAAACCCCAGATCTGAGACCCCATCTCTGACCTCTTTCTGTGGATTAGCTTAGTCTCTGTGGGTACTACTGGTACTCTACCTCATCAATAACTCTGTTCTTTGGTACTAAACCCTAGTTTCTGATTCTGTGTCTATCTTCTTGTGGGGTGAACTCTGGCTCTGGTCCAAGGGTACCTTCAACAGTACAATCTTTCCTTTTTGAGTATTCACTTCTCTATTTGTGTCCCTCTAATTTGATCATGTGACCCTGGCCTGTTTCCAATCCTGAATCACCACCTTCCCCCGCAGGCTCAAGGTCTATCTGGTTAGCAATTTGGTTAGCTGGTAATCTTTCTCAGTAGACAGAATTAACCCCTAGTCTACCAGTGGCCACCTTTTGGAGGCAGGCTGGCTTCTCTCTGCTCAGGATTTAAGTCATTCCTAACTTTATACTGGTCTCGCCCCATTAAAGTGAATCTGGAAGGGAGATTTGGAAAAGAGAGGGGGTTTCTTGAGAGTCTCGTTGACTCACATGGCTTTCCCACATATGAAACACCATGACTTTCAGAAACCCAAGTATTGGGAGTGTGACAGGGAGAAGAGAGTTCTCCCAGTCGCAAGGCGTAGAGGAGTAGCAGCCCCTTTAAAACATGGTGCTACAGAACACCTTTAAACCCAGAAGGGCCACCCAATCTCAGGGAAGCTAAGAACACCTGGGGCAAGCCAGGTCAGCAACAGGCTTATGGGTGGTTAGGAGAAATCCCTGAGGTCAGAGTACAGACCTAGGGAGGCTACAGCAGTTACACACACAGAGCCAGTTGAAACTGCTGGTGAAATATACAAGCAGCGGTGTGAAATAAGTAAGGAGCTGCTTGGCTTAGTGGTGGAGCAGGAAGAGATTGGGAAATGGACAAGCAACCCACCACTGGAAAAGTGGAGATTAAGTCCGAGACTAGGAAAAGCTATGGAACTACACTATGGAACTACACTCCAGGCCTTGGAGACAGCTCAGAAAGCCAAGGAGCTGAGTAAACTAGGACCTGGCATGCCAGCCTGATATGTGGTGATGACAAGTGCAACAGGAGTGGACATGCCTGCGAGGAGGATGAAGAAAGAGCTATTCCCCAATTAGAAGCCAAGCGGCACCGCTAACATTGAGGAACTCCGTTTGGGCAGACTAATGGACAGAGACTGAGGGGTTAAGCCTGCACAAATGCCAGAAGGGGTTGTTAAGAGGGGAACCGGGTGGGACTGAGGACATACCCTGCTACTGAGAGCTCCACATACAGGCCCTTGAGCTGGTATTATTTACAAGGATGTCTAAACATTTCAACATGGGATCTTCTCTTGCCATAAAATCTCACTCTGGAACAAAATTTATACAGAGACATCTCACACAACAGTCAATTTGAGTTACTGTCCCTGTAAAAGCAGCTGTTTGACTGTACATCTATGTTCTACCTTATAAGTTAAAAAGGCCAGGAGAATTAAGTGCTTGTCTTGCCTTTATGGCGGCTTCCAGTGCCACTCTCATTGCTTTGTTATATCCACTGGTGTGATGTGTTTTGACTGACAGCAACTGCTGACACAGAAAGGTAACTAAGCAACATGTCAGTCTCCTATCATTTTGCACTTCTCCACTCAGAAGATTGTCATATGCTTCTCGGAATCGTACACTATGTCAGCCTTCAGTTATCTTCACATTTCAGACTTCTTCCTGATAACTTTCCATATTATTATTTTTTAAATGTGCGTCTCTGAAGTTTCTCATTCCGAATGATTCATTTAAATAAAATGTTTCACCTCAGCACTTGTGAAATCCAGTCAGTTGCCAACAGATTGTGCAGCTGGACTGGGATTGCAGATGAATGAATAATGAACACCAAATCTTCAGCCATGCTCAGGATCGCTGTATTAGGTGTTCTGAAAATATGTGGGCATTTCTATACTAATTAATATCCATCTTGGGACACAAATCAGTATTCTGTGAAGCCTGGGCCACAGAGAATATATAGGTCTGCTACCTTCAAGGTAAGGAGTCTGGCACTGAATCAATCCAAAATCTTCAATTTGGATTAAATTCCCTGTAGTGGCAGCACAGGCAGCAGCCATTATATCTGTGAAATCCCATTCAACATATTTCATTCACTGATTTTTTTCTTGAATATATAACCTTTAGCAGTCACTGATAATGTATTGAGAGTATTTTATATTTTATAACTACCTGTGTTTATTTTGGACATTAACAAGGTAAAGTGATTCTATTTTCCTTACTATGCAATTCTAGGATTATGAATAGACTAAATAATAATGGATTAAAATTAAAGATAAAAACTTCAGGTTCATCTTTGAATGCTGACTCCGTGGCCAGCTATCGCCCTGTCGCTAACCTTTCCTTTTTAGGGAAGGTTATTGAATGGGTGGTTGCCCCACAGCTTCAAGGTCATCTCAGTGCTTTCAGATTCCTGGACCCATTTCAATCAGTTTTCATCCAGGGTATAGTACTTGTGGCCATGGTTGATGATCTATGCCTGGATATTGACAGAGAGAATTGTACCCTGTAATTCATGTTAGTTCTTTTAGTGGCTTTTAATACAGTTGATCATCAGGTGTTGTTGACACATCTGTGGGACCTAGTAGGGATGTACCGGACTGCTCTTGAGTGGTTCTGTTCATTCCTCTTGAGGAGATCTCAGTGGGTGGTGATGGGAGATTTCTCCTCATTCCTTTGGGGTGTCCTGCAGGGTTCCATTCTGTCTCCCCTCTTGTTCAATGTGTATCTGAAGCTGCTGGGTGAGATCATGTGGAGATTTGGAATGAGGTGCCGTCAGTATGTTGATGACATTGACACCCATCTCTACCTCTCTTTTTCATCTTACCCAGGTCCTGCAGTCTTAGTACTTTCCCAGTGCCTGGCTGCTGTTAGGGACTGCATGAGAGTGAGTCGAATGAAGCTAAAGCCAGACAAGTATGAATAGATTATAGTTAGCTGACCCTGTGACTTGGAAGGAATTGGGACCTCTATTATGGAGGGATCTGGTCCCGGGGTCCAGTCACCTCTAGTTACTCTGGTTTTCAGCCTTGGCAGAAGCAGTGCACCCCCTATGGAATCAGGGGCAATGCCCCTCCTGGCCCCAGGACTCCCCTGGGCCCCGACGCGGTGCTGACCAGCCTGGCAGCAACTCTGTTTAAAAAAAAAAATCACATGCGTGCACACAACTGGCAACAATGTTTGGAGCCATCACTAAGAACCTTGTTATAGAGGTACTTACCTTCTTGTCAAGAAGGTCAGTGCCTCTAAAACAAGGTTCTTAGAGATGACTCAGAACATTCTCACTACTTGTGTGTGTACGCACACACACACAAGCGGTGAGTATCACCCCCCCAAGGCTTCCTTAGGACATGTGACCTAAGGAAGCCTTGGAGGACAAAAGTTCTGTGTTTCTACCCTTTATGCAGAATGGGAGGCTAGAAGCGCCGTCCATGCCGCATAAAGGGAACCAGCAATGAAATAGTGCCGCAGGGGGCACTATTTCATTGCAGAGGGCAGGGCAGTGCTAAAGTCCATACCCAGGCACAAAACAGATGCACCTGGGCCACAGGACTTCTCTCTGTTCCATTTCCTCTCACCTCAGTGGTGGTGGGGGGCTGGGAGCTGCTGCACAGATGCAGCTCTTAGGCTCCCTCTCCCTCCCTCCCAGAGTCGAGTCAAACTTTGACTCGACTCTGGGAGGGAGGGAGAGGGAGCCTGAACAACACGCCATGATCCATCCTGTGGCGCTGCCTGAGGATGGAGCCAGCACGGTGAGTAAATTGCGGGGCCTCTGTGTGTGTGTGTGTGTGTGTGTGTGTGTGTGTGTAGAGACTGGGGATGGAATGGGGATAGAGAGGAAGGGGTAATTTGGACTGGGAGAGACTGGGGAATGGGAGAAGGGGCGGATGGGGACAGACTGGGAATGGGGGAGGGGCAGATGGGGACAGACTGATGGGGGCACACGGGGACATGGTGGGAGAGTGGGGGCACACGGGGGAGTTGGGACACAAGGACATGGTGGGGGGCACACGGGGACATGTTAAGTGCCCTTCACTGCCTGGGCCCTACTTACCTGTGGGAACGCCTCACTCTCCATGTGCCCATGTGACCCTTGAGATCATCTGTGGGAGCCTTTTTGGAGGTTTCCTGGATGAGGTGGGTGGCCACCCATGTTAGATCTTTTTCAGTGGCTTCCCCTGTGCTGTGGAATTTGCTCCTGGAGGAGACTTGGTTGGCTCCCACTTGTCTGCTATTTTTGTAATTATGTAAGATCTGGCTATTCCACCAGGCTTTTGGTGAGTTTTAAACTGTTTTATTGTTTTATTGATTGTTGCTGTTCACCATCCTGGGCTGCCCTGTGGGCAGGAGGGATGGGATACACATTTTTAATAAATAAAGAATAAAAATAAATAAATGGTGGGGGGGATTGGGGGCACACGGGGACATGGTGGGAGAAGAGGGGGCACATGGGGAGATGGGGGAGTGGGGGCACACGGTGACATGGTGAGGTGAGTGGAGGCACATCAGGATATAAGGAAATGGGGGCACATGTTGACATGGTGGGGGTCTCTGGATGCCTTTGGGGGCTTGTGGGAATGGTTTAGTTTGTGTGTGGTTTTCTGCTTTTTATACGGATTAGTTTGGTTTATATGTGGTTTTCTGGTTTTTATATGGATTGGTTTAGTTTGTGTGTGGTTTTCTGGTTTTTATATATCTGTGCATGATGATAGGGTCTTGGGAATAAACCTGCACAAATTGAGGGAAAGCTTTGTGTCCTGTGTATCTTTGCTAAAACTGCTTGTAAGTGAGATTTAAGGTTGTGACTTGTCTGTCTGCTTTTAATCCAGGAGTTGAATAGCCTGCCTAACTGAAATCGCTGGAAATGCTGCACTTTTTGTTCACAACTGTGACAACAAGTTTGTAAAGGTTCTTTGTTAATAAGCAGGTCTGGAAAGAAGAGAGAGACTAGTGGCTAGTCTGTGGTGAGGCTACAAGGTTTGAATCAGAGAGAGAAATGGTCTGTTGAGAAAGATGCAATTCACTAAATTTCTGTCTATGTGGAAAAATGAACTTGAATTGACTAAGGGCAGGGACAGTGTTCACTGTATTTTCTTCATTAGCAGCAATGGGGAAACCACAGTGAACATGGGTCCTTGACTAAGGGGGTGAATTTAATTACAATTAATCCCCTCTCTACACACTTGCACAAGACCGTAATCTCTTATATTTATCAGAATTTATACCCTGCCCTTCCAAAGGCTCAGGGCGGTTTACAGAAACAAAAGCACAAAGAGAAAAATAATAAAAATACAAAATAATACAATAAATCCCCTAAAACCACCTACCCACACCCCAAAAACTCACCTAACCTCTATCCTCACCTGCTAAATGCTCTGCCAGTAAGAGGGTTCTCTATCCCCTGGTGGCAGTGATTCACACAACAGCGTTCCCAGCATTAAGCAATATAATGTCCATCCAATGTTAACCCTGGGAACTCCTTGCTTCTGGGTTATGACATGCCACTGGCCTACTGTTGCCCTGGCTCTGCCTACTGTTGCCCTGGCTCTGCCCCTAGGCTCGCTGGCGGCTTCGCTACCAGCAGGCCGGCCAACCTTACTGCCCCTCCAACCTCAAAACCCACCAGCCAGCCAAAACCCACAGGATAAATAGGGTCCTGATGTTATGAGTCATTAACTTGAAAATGTATTTCTGAATGTTACATTTGTATATTCCATCCTGTTTGCTAGATATTGGGCAGGGATGTATCCCACCTTCTCTGTCATCTCTGCCACAACACAGGGCAATTTGATAAAAGGACCCAATTTTATTAGCAATTGAAGTTGCCCCACTATTTAGATAAATAGCAGCACATGTAGTGTCAGTCAGAGGCAGGCACCTGGCATGGCAGGGTGGGGGGGGAGGATGTAGGAGGAAGGATTGGGAGTAACCCAACAGACTGACAGACATTCACTAGCCAATTACTGCATGCTTCCAACTTTACAGGACCAATAGGTAGTGGCTTTCAGGCGGGCATAGAAAGGATATAACTGGGACTTTGGGGATAACATCCCGGCAATCAGGAAACATAGTTTAAACATCCAGGCTGGCCAGTTATCATCACAACCACATCCTGCAGCACTGTGACAGAGGACATAAAAAAATCTCTATTGGCTATTTCCTAAACAGATGCTTCTGACTTCCCAGTAACAAGTGGAGGAGAGAAGCTGGGATGGTCACAGCACAGAATGAGGCTATTTGGTTGACATTCATGCTGGCCAATTGGCATCACAAACCGATCTTATATCACAGTGACACATAAGAGAATCCCTGGCATAGGCTCCTTCTCTGCATATGCTGTGCAGGCATATAAAATTGGGACCCTTTATCACATATTTCTGATATTTTGTAGAGATGATTCTGAAACTGTGATATACAGGCCTGCCAAATGCCATTTACACTGGTTGGAATACAAAGTTCTTACAGTCAGACATACATTTATATATTAATTGCTTATACCACCAGGATCCAATCCTTCTGAAAGTTGGCAGAGGTAGTAAATATGGGAAGGGGTATAAACGTTTCATGTACAGTAAATGTGAGGCAAAGAAGTTACAGCTAAGAATGTATATGAAGATTTTTGCAAAATAAAATATTTCACTGCTTCTAAAATTGGATTCCTTTATTCAAACTTTTGGGAATTTGGTTCACTTAATGCCTTCCATTGGATGTATGTTCACCCCATGTTTCATCCAAATATAGTGAAAAACATAAAAGGTACAACTGAAAATGTGTTTTCCATTTAAACTAATGGGAAATGAAAACAAAAGCAAAAACGAAAATGACAATTTAATATTTATGAAAACGAAAACAACATGAGTCCCTGGTGCACACCTCTATTAGAGATGAATGCCATTCCCTTCTACTACTAAGTTACCTGGTATCAAAGTTTTAACTTGTGGACTCCTAAAGCCACATCCTAGAATAAGCAAGATTCTCAACGCATTTATAAACAACGTTATCTTAACAAAATAGCCATGAACAGCAAGTGAAATTTGTCAGTGGGATTTGGAAAAATCAAACTCACATACAATAACAGGACAAACTGCTACTAGTTATATCACAGACATTGCAAGAGTTTCTTTTTAAAGCAAAGATGAAAATTGTGCAAAGCTAATTATCTAGAAAGATGCATGTTGGAAACCCAGGACAGAGAGAAACAGAGAGGCAGTCCGAGCAATCACAAAATGCAATAAATTGTCTGCTTTTGATTTCTGCTATAAAAATCTACCTAACAGTCCTAAAAGGGAAGTCACGTTTACAGATCTGTGACCATTAACATGTAATGGTTAGTGAAATATTAGTAATTACAGAGATGTGAACATTTTATGCATACTGTAACAGCTTCAAGGGTAATCTAATTCCCTGACACCCCCCTCCGCAGAAAAAACAACAACCTTCCATCTATTTTGGCTGTCATCAAAATAAACTGTTTTGGCAAGCCAGTAAAAATCTTCAGACAGGCTGTTTTAGAGCAAAGGAGAGATCCATAACCTGCAACGTATTTCTTCTGTACTTCAAAACACCTTCCTACTATGAAAATGGTGTCTGGAGAAATATCATGTTAGAGATTTTTCCAATGTAAAAAAGAAAAAATCCTAGCAAGAACAACAACAAAAAACAAAATACAGAAAGCACTCTGTCCTTTGGGTTTCCACAGTTGTTCATTCTGATGTCTGAACTGCTGTAGCACCTGTCAATGCAGTCAGGTACAGAGCTGGAGAAGTTCTCTGCTCAGTCCTCTAACTACTGAGTATTCACTTGCATCTTTAAAACAATCCCAGGAGAACAGCCATTTTTACACAGATGCCACCCACCCATGAACACCCATCGGATAGGTGGGAAAATGTCCATGTGAACATCAATAGGTGGGTGTGCGTGCTCCTGCGACCCACCCATCAACATTCATGGAGCAGCCAGGAAGGAGCCAGCATGCTCCATGGGTGGAGATGAGTGTTCAACACCCACCCGTCTGTGTAAACAGCAAAACACACCCACCCATGGGAAGGATCTACCGAAACCAGCAAAACATGGTTAGAGAGGATCCACAGAAGCCTGAAAGCAGACACACCCACCGGAAGAGATGCCAACGCCCAGTCAGGAGCCCTTAATGGAGAAGCCAGCGAGGACATGGGTGTTCCGGCTCCCAATGTGTCAGGCAGAAAAGCCACCAACAAAACAAAAGGAGCCAGCACCACAACATGTGCCGGAAGGGGCAGGGTAAGCAGAGAAATGCTATAGCACCCAGGGGAGGGGGGCTCGGGCCAACGGCACTGAGGAGGGGGGGCAGGACGGCTACTGACAGCACACCCTTACTGACACAGGGCAGAAAACGCAACACAGCCCCGGCACCACCCACATCCCTGCCCCAAACCACAACCACAATGTTGTTCTGAGGTTTGGGTCTGTAGGTGGTGGTCCTTGCTGGGGGGAGGGTTGATGTGGTGTCCACCTGGTTCAGGGCTTACCTGTTCTTCCTGGTGACTGTGCTTGGTCCTGGCCCCCCTTCCCCTGTTGGGGTCCCCTTTCTTCCTCATCCTGCTGGGTTTCCCTGTGTGCTTGTGTGCACTGTGGTGTGCGGGTGTGGTCTGGGTTCTCAGAGGTCCATGGCATTCGGCTGTCTGGCCTGTGTCTCGGGGCTTNATTGGCATCACAAACCGATCTTATATCACAGTGACACATAAGAGAATCCCTGGCATAGGCTCCTTCTCTGCATATGCTGTGCAGGCATATAAAATTGGGACCCTTTATCACATATTTCTGATATTTTGTAGAGATGATTCTGAAACTGTGATATACAGGCCTGCCAAATGCCATTTACACTGGTTGGAATACAAAGTTCTTACAGTCAGACATACATTTATATATTAATTGCTTATACCACCAGGATCCAATCCTTCTGAAAGTTGGCAGAGGTAGTAAATATGGGAAGGGGTATAAACGTTTCATGTACAGTAAATGTGAGGCAAAGAAGTTACAGCTAAGAATGTATATGAAGATTTTTGCAAAATAAAATATTTCACTGCTTCTAAAATTGGATTCCTTTATTCAAACTTTTGGGAATTTGGTTCACTTAATGCCTTCCATTGGATGTATGTTCACCCCATGTTTCATCCAAATATAGTGAAAAACATAAAAGGTACAACTGAAAATGTGTTTTCCATTTAAACTAATGGGAAATGAAAACAAAAGCAAAAACGAAAATGACAATTTAATATTTATGAAAACGAAAACAACATGAGTCCCTGGTGCACACCTCTATTAGAGATGAATGCCATTCCCTTCTACTACTAAGTTACCTGGTATCAAAGTTTTAACTTGTGGACTCCTAAAGCCACATCCTAGAATAAGCAAGATTCTCAATTCATTTATAAACAACGTTATCTTAACAAAATATCCATGAACAGCAAGTGAAATTTGTCAGTGGGATTTGGAAAAATCAAACTCACATACAATAACAGGACAAACTGCTACTAGTTATATCACAGACATTGCAAGAGTTTCTTTTTAAAGCAAAGATGAAAATTGTGCAAAGCTAATTATCTAGAAAGATGCATGTTGGAAACCCAGGACAGAGAGAAACAGAGAGGCAGTCCGAGCAATCACAAAATGCAATAAATTGTCTGCTTTTGATTTCTGCTATAAAAATCTACCTAACAGTCCTAAAAGGGAAGTCACGTTTACAGATCTGTGACCATTAACATGTAATGGTTAGTGAAATATTAGTAATTACAGAGATGTGAACATTTTATGCATACTGTAACAGCTTCAAGGGTAATCTAATTCCCTGACACCCCCCTCCGCAGAAAAAACAACAACCTTCCATCTATTTTGGCTGTCATCAAAATAAACTGTTTTGGCAAGCCAGTAAAAATCTTCAGACAGGCTGTTTTAGAGCAAAGGAGAGATCCATAACCTGCAACGTATTTCTTCTGTACTTCAAAACACCTTCCTACTATGAAAATGGTGTCTGGAGAAATATCATGTTAGAGATTTTTCCAATGTAAAAAAGAAAAAATCCTAGCAAGAACAACAACAAAAAACAAAATACAGAAAGCACTCTGTCCTTTGGGTTTCCACAGTTGTTCATTCTGATGTCTGAACTGCTGTAGCACCTGTCAATGCAGTCAGGTACAGAGCTGGAGAAGTTCTCTGCTCAGTCCTCTAACTACTGAGTATTCACTTGCATCTTTAAAACAATCCCAGGAGAACAGCCATTTTTGCACAGATGCCACCCACCCATGAACACCCATCGGATAGGTGGGAAAATGTCCATGTGAACATCAATAGGTGGGTGTGCGTGCTCCTGCGACCCACCCATCAACATTCATGGAGCAGCCAGGAAGGAGCCAGCATGCTCCATGGGTGGAGATGAGTGTTCAACACCCACCCGTCTGTGTAAACAGCAAAACACACCCACCCATGGGAAGGATCTACCGAAACCAGCAAAACATGGCTAGAGAGGATCCACAGAAGCCTGAAAGCAGACACACCCACCGGAAGAGATGCCAACGCCCAGTCAGGAGCCCTTAATGGAGAAGCCAGCGAGGACATGGGTGTTCCGGCTCCCAATGTGTCAGGCAGAAAAGCCACCAACAAAACAAAAAGAGCCAGCACCACAACATGTGCCGGAAGGGGCAGGGTAAGCAGAGAAATGCTATAGCACCCAGGGGAGGGGGGCTCGGGCCAAAGGCACTGGGGAGGGGGGGGAAGGACGGCTACTGACAGCACACCCTTCCCGACACAGGGCAGAAAACGCAACACAGCCCCGGCACCACCCACATCCCTGCCCCAAACCACAACCACAATGTTGTTCTGAGGTTTGGGTCTGTAGGTGGTGGTCCTTGCTGGGGGGAGGGTTGATGTGGTGTCCACCTGGTTCAGGGCTTACCTGTTCTTCCTGGTGACTGTGCTTGGTCCTGGCCCCCCTTCCCCTGTTGGGGTCCCCTTTCTTCCTCATCCTGCTGGGTTTCCCTGTGTGCTTGTGTGCACTGTGGTGTGCGGGTGTGGTCTGGGTTCTCAGAGGTCCATGGCATTCGGCTGTCTGGCCTGTGTCTCGGGGCTTGACTAGGGCTGTTTCTTTGCATCTCTTGACATTCCGTCTCCCTCCTCCCCTGCCCGCTCGGAGTCTGGCAGTGTAGGGGCTGTGCTGGGTGTCATGGCTTCATTTGTCCTCTCTTGGTCATGTTGTAAGTTCACCATTTTGGCTGTGGTTTCCCCTCCGTTCAGTGTGCAGGCGGTCCGTGTAAACATTATGGTTGTTTGCTCGGTGTAGCCCTGGGTGGGTGTGTGCCCGATGGGTGTGTGCCGCCCCCCCTTCTTTCCCACAACCCCCCACGGCAGTGTCTGTGTAAACGTCTCCCTGCTTGACGCCAATGGGTGTTCAGTGGGTGTGCTCACCCACCCATCTCCACCCACCGAACAGGCCCACGGTGGCGTCCATGTACAAAGGGCCAACCAAAAGAAGGGGGGGGAATAAAAATAAATAATTAAAAAAAAACAACCCAACTTTTGACAATGTCTTTCTGCTTTTGCCTCACTGAAACGGATGCATTTAAAGCATCTTCCAACTAAGGCTTTTTCCCAATAAATCCTTTTCTAATTATAGTTAAAGCTGAAATTAATTGTATATTTTGTACTTATGGATGTTATTCATATTTTCAAATGATATCCTCAACTGAAATTGATACATATGCTTATTTTAAGATCCTTCATTCTTTTTTATATTTTGGTTACCATAACCAAACCATAACCATGTTCATTTCAGCATTTTAGCTATGCACCAAAATGAATACATGGAGATACTGAACTAACCAAACCAATTGAAATAACTGAACCAAAATCTTTGAAGTGGATACCTGGCCAAGTGGGATGAATATCTATATGAATCCAGATTGAAGCAGGCAAATTCATCAAATATAGTAATCACCATGGATATTCATTTCAGTTCCAATCATACTGTTGCATGAAAAGGAGAAGAATAGACTTGATTTAAAGAAAAGCTGATATAACAGCAAGTTTCAGTCTGACAATATGAGAACTGTCATATGAAAACTGTACCGGTTCTTCTTATGAGTGCCAAGATTGATCAGCATGCAGTAGCAAATGTCCCCTTCAGTATTACTCTCTCCGAGATTTAGTATTATTGACAAATTAGGCAGAAATGCATGGGAAAATCTGCAGTTCCATTTGAAGACCATGGAAACAAACATTTTTAAGACCCAAATAAAATGATATGTCTAGTGCAGTTGGATGTATTTAAACAGAGCTTAGTTGGTTTGTCAGTGTTACCAACATGATTAAGCAAAAATAATAATCAAGTCCTCAGCTCATCGGGAGCTAACACTATTATCAAAAGGCTATCATTAGCAAAGGGAATCTTGTGTATAGACGTTGTGTAGAAAAAATGAAGTTTTTATGAGGGAGTGTCAGGCTTAGCCATCTGCTGAAGGAAGGAACAAACCGGAGGATCACTCTCAGCAACCAGGTACAGATCTGAACACCTCTCTGGTGGCATTCCAGATGCCTGACCAAATGCTTCCTATTACTCAAGTCCCAAGTAAACTAAGGAACCTGCACTGTTTTCAACTCTTAGCAATAGATGAGGTAGCTGGGACTATGAGCAATACAAATAAGATTAAACAATTCAGGAAAGTCAGTGTTTTAGCTAAATGTTCTCTTCCAACAGCAAGAATCTGTTTTAGCATTGCCTTGAATGATGTAGCAGGTGATAGTCATTATTACCCCTGTTCTAAGACACAGATGTAGCAATAACATAAAACCATTCTAATGAAAGAAAATGATAACTGGAGTGGGTGAGTCACAGTAAGAGACAAGTAAAAAAAAATATGTAATACCTAAGGCATAGGGTATACGTTTAACTCCCTGTCCCAAAGAGACTATAATTTCTTAAAATTAACATTGCATGAGAGTGGGTGTTCTCCAATATATTTAAATGATCTGTATTAGGATCTGTGAAAGCAGATATGGTACAGAAGAAGGGGCCAAATTTTCAAACCATTGGCTCCATTCAGTGTGCACAGCTCTGCATTATCAATGATGTATGCTCCCCCCACCCCCCGCAGCCCCTTCGTTTGTGCACCTAAAAGATAGACTTTGCATCTAAAAAACCCTTCTTTGGGCATCTAAACCAAACTAAAGAGCACACGAAAACACATACATTTAATTCCTTTTACACACAGGCGATGGCAAAAATGATGGCTTTATTGAAACTTTGGCCGAGGATGCTAAACCAGGAAAGTCGTATGGAAAGCTGTAGCCCCCTAAGTAAACAAAATACACCAAGTGAAAATACCAGATTGCAACCTGTCAAGGGGGAGAGAATTTCATTTCATGTCATTTCACTTTTTATTTGTACCCTGCACTCTCTTGCCACAGGCAACTCGAGGCGGCTCACAACAAAATGAAACTCATAACACAATATACAAAAATACAGTATGGTCAACAAGACCCACAAGAAAAACACCCCCACATTCTTAAAGAATAACTTAACAAATTCATATCTACAATACCTGCCTTCAATCTCCATTACTCTACCCTCCTCACGCTCCTATCCTGCTGCCACCAGGGAAGGAGTCCTTCTCACCCCCCTCATTCGTTCCTGCTCTCACCAGGAAGTGAGTCCTTTCCACAATACAACATAAGAAAAATATCATATATATTGTATCAGGATCCCACTTATTCCCCCCAACCAAAAATGTACAAGTTAACATCTGTGTGAATAAAGTGCCAGCCTCACCTGGGATGGGTTTAGCCAACCATTAGGTGATTTCAATGGGAGTATGGGAAGTAGGGGCCTCCCAGCTACCAGGGTGGATGGAAGAACCAATTTTTTCTCAATGGCTCTGCCAGACTTCCTTATGGCAGCCTGAGAGCATATCAGTAGCATATTTTCTTTTATTGAACACAGAAAAGCATAGTTACAGTGCATTGCTACAATAATGTGTCTGAAAGAGGTCAGAATTTTAAAGGGTGTGGAACATTTTGCAAATTACATATGGTAAATGAATAATAGGTAGACTATAGTATTATGTATCTGAAAATCTGTTACTATGAAGCCCAATGACATAGACAAATGCGCTGAATCAAGAATTTAACCCTATAATCACATTTTGGAAAGAACCTGGAATAATGAACTAAGTCACTCTGTAAAGACTGCAGTATTGTCCAGATGATCAAAGGCATCAACTTTAGGCTACAGTCCTAAACCACTTACTCAATCACACATAGTCTTAATGGGGTCAAATACTACCTCTAATCCCATTGAAGATCACTACTACTGAGCAAAGTGGTTTTGAAACTCTAGTTTTTGCACTGATATGGTCAGACACCCTCAAACAAAAATTAAAAGATTATTTAAGGCCCTTTTCACACAGACACACTAACACTGATAAAATGGGGGTTACATTTTATTATACATGTTGCAGGGCACCCATAGAGCACACCTCCAGCCCTGCAACATGTATAATGAAATGTAACACCCATTTTATCAGTGTTAGCGTGTCTGTGTGAAAAGGGCCTTATTTTAATATGTGGTCAACTGAATGAAGATGAAAGATGACACCTGGAAAAGCTTTATTGAAAAAGGACATCTACATTTTAGAATGAAGGTCAGAAGAACTCTATAGATGAAAAAACAAATATTCTTTTTTGCAGAGCTGGGGATAATATTGGAAAAGCAGAATCAGTCTGAGCTGTGCGGTATGGTTCTCAGGGGCTGAGGGTAGCATAAGAGAGCACTTCCTCCACTATAGAAAGACAATCTGTTTCAACTTC
>QEPC01013943.1:1254810-1267832 GCA_003113815.1 Sphenodon punctatus
GGCCTCGTATTGGCCACAATGGTCTGTGGAACACCTGGGTGTCGCGGGTTTGGGCCTAGGGGGAATGGGTAAGGGGGGATGAGGGTGGGGAGGGGGGATGGGCGTGGGTGAGGATAAGGGGTAGGTTGGCTGGAGAAAGGCTGCTGGTGAAGGAAGAGGGAGAAGGAGGGGGTGCGTGATAGAGGCTAGAAGGAGGGAGGTGAGAGAGGGCGAGGAGGCAAGGAAGGTATAGGGAGGCATCATAGGTGTTACCAGTTCAGGTATCGGGGGGAAGCCAGGCCTGCAGGTGTCGTGTGATCGCGGGCGTGCTGTTCCACGGCAATGGGCGGCGGCGGCTGTGTAGCGTGGGTGCTGTCAGGGGGGTGGCTCCTCGCTGTCCTCGCTCCGGCCACACAACGGCCACAAAACGGCCAGCGCCCTTTTGTCATCGCCCTTCGGGCCGTTCGGGATTTGATATAGTCTTTAAAAGTCAATGGTGTGGTGAGAGGTGGCCGGAGAGTTTCACCGGGACTGGTATAATCGGGGACCTGGCATTTGGGGTGCTTTTTCTGATTGTGATGGCAGTCTGCAGTCTGCTTTTCAGTCAGGAGTTGGCGAACCAAAGGGTATGTTTTTGGTGCGATCATTTGACTGGTGTATGTGATAAATTCTCAATCATCACAGTCTGTCAGAGTAAGGAGACTAGTGAGGGTGTTGGTCCTGGAATGATTGTTTCATAATGTGATGTTCACAGCTAGGCATGTTCCAGGGCTTGAATATAACATTGCTGATGCCCTTTCTTATTTTCAGACAGTTTCAGGGATTTGGCACAAGAAGCTGCCAAGACCCCATTGAGAATGCCACTCAGGATGTGGACACTTGGTGAGGAGAGGCTGAAAGGGCGATTTTGAGATCATTAGCACCTGTGACGAGGGCTAGTTACAGGCGATGGTTTCAGAAATGTTTGAATAGTCTGAGTCTGGAGGGTGTTTTACCTTCTTCACAGGTGTCAGAAGATCAAGTCCTGCACTACATTATTGCCTTTAGGGAAAGGGGGCTTGCGGTGAGGACAATTGTGTACTGGCTGGCTGTGATTTCTTTTCTCTAAAAGTTGCAGCATCACCCAGATTCTTGTGGTGGTTTCCATTTGAGGAGATCCATGGAAGGATGGTCAAGAGACTGGGATTTCATGCAGGATTGGCGTCGCCCTGTAACTCCAAGTATGTTGGAGGCACTTGTTGCATCTCTGACAGGTATTTGTTTGCAGATGACTGAGGTTCCACTTTTTAGAGAAGCAATTTTTATTGGCCTTTTTTTGGGCTCTGAGGGTCAGCGAGGTAGTGGTTCCAGCAAAAAGGGGTAGTCTGGGGCATGCCTTAACGATTAGAGATGTTATGTGGAATGGAAGGGATTTGGTTGTGGCTATTCGGCATTCCAAAATGTATCAGAGGGGTAGAAGGATGTTTATGAGATTCCCTCTCTCAGAAAATCTGGCATTAGGCCTGGCGAATGCAGTTTGGAAATATTTAATGTTTAGGCCAGATGGCCCACTCCCTCTGTTTTTGCATAGGACTGGCTCTCCTCTCACGAGGTACCAGTTCATCTTTGTTTTTTAAAAGGGGATTGCAAACCTGGGCCTGCCCACAGACTAATTCAGTTCCCATTCTTTCCGAGAACTACACACAACTACAGCCGCTGCCGCAGGAATTAGTGAATAGGGCAAGTCTGACTTTGAGCATTGGAAGTCAAGGATATATAGGCAGTACATACGCCCAGATATGGTATAAGGGGTGTCTGTGTCAGCGAAGGTTGTATTTAATTTTGTTTCTTGTTTCCTTTAGGGCCAGGGGCTCAGACGCTACGTGTCCAGACCTGGCTATTAGATTGCAGTATAGTCTACTGGGCTCATCTGAAGGCGTACTGCAGAGGATGTGCTCTGAACTTTGGATTCGAAGTAAAGACAGATATCACCTGGTTTGCTTGTAGGGACAGTTGAGTCCTTGTCTTAGGCCAAAGTTAGTGGGGGCTGTCCCAAACGTTATAGTTATTCATTTAGGGGAGAACAATCTACTACAGTTGGAGGGTCTGGAGTTGATTACAGCAGTTATTTCCACATTATGGGACTTTTACAAGGTAGCACCCCATGTAAAATGGGTGTAGTTGAACATGCTTCCCAGGAGGTTATGGATGATTGCTCGGGTCCCCAACTAAAGTGGACAGGGCACATAGAAAGGCTAATAAGGTTATCAGTGTTTGGTGTTTAACTATGGGAGGTGGGATTATTCACAGTCCTGGAATTGTTTTTGTCTATCCAGCATTGTTCCAGAAAGATGCGGTACATGTTTCTGGGTTGGGTACTTGGATTTATTTGAGTGACCTTGAGAGGGGTTTGGCAGCAGTATTAGGGTGGTGGGAGGTCATATGGCTTAGCCACCCTGGTGTTCAAATAGTGCTTTTTAGTTAGGGGGGTTCAGGTAATAGTTTATAAGGCATCCCTTTGTGATAAGGAATCCCTGTGGTTGGGGTTGCCCGATAGGGCTCAAACAGTCCTGGAGGCTTGGAACGTCAGGGGGACAGCATGAAGAAATTTTATTTAAGCTGGGCGGTTTGGTAAAAGTGTGGCATGTATGTTACTTCCCCTCCTTGTTCAATCAGCCAGGAGGAATCCAGGTGGTTATATCAGCTGGCAAGTATTTGAGAGCATGGGGGTCCCCCCCCCATGGCCTCTATGTCCTGAGCCGGGGGAAGGGTTAACTTATTTCCTCCGGGTGAATTTGCTGGGAATTTATCTTATTGCTGCACTCTTTATTGTTAACTGGGTGCAAAATAAATAAATAAATAAATAAATAAATGTTAGTAAAGGTGCTGCCGATTTTTATCCAAATCTTACTGTGCCTATCATTATTTGTCAATGTGGTCATAATTTGCATTTCTCGTTTTGTTTCTCCACAACCTCTTAGAAAACTTTTTACATGCCTGTCTCAAGAAAAGCTTCCTTTTGCTTGTAAAGTGATTATTGCTTAACGAAGGAGTGCAAGATCAGACTATTAATATCCTTATGGTGTTAATAAGCAATATTCCCACTGGAGTACTGAGACTCTTTTGGATCATTAATAATTTGCTGCAATATGCACCCTTTTCAAAACTCTATTTAACTAAAAGTTACTTCAGTCTGGACACAATTATTTCCCCCCCTTTTGGTAGGTGATTCATTCATGAAGTGTCATCATGATGATTAATAGCTATATTTTAATAACTGGAAACACACGCTGTACATCAGCTGAGGTGTTAAGAAAATCATCTTTGCTTGGATCAATACATTTGTCCTTATATTTGGCTATATAAGCAAGTTTCACAGCCAGGGCTTTATATTATACTTGACAGATGTGACAACGATAGCATTAATGGAAACATTAGAAATCCAACTTTTAGTCATTGGTCGGACACAGGACACTAAGATATTCCACCTGGTTGTATCTTTCCTGGGGAGAAGAATTTTGCTCTCTAAAAACTAAAATTGCATAAACTTACCATTATGAAGAAGATCCTCCTGTCATGAAGACTAGAAGATCTAGTTTTGTTACCTTCACTCCCTGGTGACAAGTCCCTGTCATCAGATATTTTCAGACGTTACGCGATCATGCTTAACCACAGTGAACCATGGTCAATCCTGCGGAGGGGCCAAAGCGCCCTGAACGTCTGTTCAGCGGACGCCAGATGTTCACCATGGTCAATACCTGCATGGGGTCAAAATCAATCATGCTTCCTGAGCCCCTCCCCTGGACCATCTTCGAAAGCATGGTCAAAGTGATTCCCGACGGGAACCAACAAAAAGTAATGTCTGGCTGGCAACCACTGGCCAGAATCAAAGGAAATGATTCCCAGCCAGGGACAAAGCACGCAGCATTGCTGCCAGGCAACCAGCAACAACACAGGCTGGGGAGGAAGATTTAAAGGGCACACAGCAGCAGCAGGAACAAGCCGCCCCAGTGCCTTCTGGGTGCTTTTACCACGGCCCAGCCCAGGATCGGCGTAACGTCTGTTATGCTGCCCTGGTCCGTGATCTGGCGGCCCGATTCCCTGCCGTGGTCCTGGTCCTGTCACGTCTGTTCGGGGTTTCTTTTGACCACGGGGGGTGGTTATTCGGTTCACCTCCGCCGGGAATCCACTGTGGTGAATCGGGACCACATAATGTCTGAAATCACCCAACATTACAGAGCACAACAAAATAATGGTGGTCAACATGGTCCCTGGAATTTAGCTAATAATTGGCAGTGGCATAGCTAGATTGATTAAGGCACTGGCACAAGGCACTGGCACAAGTCAAATTACAGGGCCACATAGCACCCAAAATAGGGAGCAGGGGGAGACCAGGGAATGGGAGGCTGTAGCATGGGGGGCATGAGACACAAGGGGGTACTGGAGCAGGAGAAGTACAGTGCCAGAGCAGACCAATGTTTGAGGTGGGGGTGCTAGGGTAGGAGAGGTGAGGTATGGGGGCAGAGAGGAAAGGTGAGACTCTAGGGGTGGCATGGCAGCCACTAGTAGACATGGTACCAGCTCATTGGGGAAGGCACAAGCAGCTCTCATTGAGATAATGCAGGACATTTTGATGTCTGATGGGGCTGGCCCTACTGGGCCCTCCTGAAAGCATGGGTCTGGAGCAGTGACCCTTCTTGCTCCACCTATAGCTACACCCCTATTGCTAAAGTCCATATTACAAAGCTCTTGTATAGGGAGGACAGGAAGTCCTACTGATTTCAGTTCACATATGTTTGCAGAAAAAGTGAATGCGGTGAAATGTCTGCTTTCTGCAATTACATACCTAGGGAACAAACCTCCACCCACGGCAAAATGCCCATTGGTTTTAATGGGAGAGCTTAATAGTCAAGTTTTGTAAGGCAAAAAAATGTTGCTTACGTTATTTTCTCTTGTGAAATAAAAAAGGCAAAGATAAAAGCACAAATTGGCTTTGGTGTCCTGGGATTACCAAGGGAGGGCCAAGGACCAGAGGGGATGGATGGGGCGGTAGTTCAATCACATTCAAAGATAGCTTGGGGATTATAGGGACCTGTGGAACTGTCCATGCCAGATACTTGGGGACTGAGAGAGAAAGGTTTCTCTGAGAGGGGTATGGGGTGTAGTGCGGTGAAACTGAGTGGGCTGGGATACCAGACTCATGGGCTCCCAAGGAAGGAGAGGGTTTTGGGGGCAGATTACCATTTTTATGTTTAAGTAGGGGGCTTACCCTATGCCCCCTACAACCACCACACTGATGAACTCCTTTCATATGCATTAATTGAAAACTCATTTCTACCTTAACATATTCAGTCGGAGATGCCTTTCATTAAGGGCTCAGTTCTGCTGATCTCACTTATATTGGGTGATAGCTTATTGTGTAACATAAGTAAACAGAGTCAGGAACTGACAAATCTTAAGGCAAAGGAGTAAACTCTTAGCTCCAAATCCTAGTCCAAGCCTTGTTTCAATCATACATGAAGATTTGGCAATAGGATAAATGCATCTCTCTGTATTTACATTAATAAATTCAACTTAATTAATTTAATTAATTAATTTAATTAATTTAAATGTTTATTCCCTAAAAAGAATCAGGGAGTCTGAGGACTAAAGTAAGTAAACTTGAGTAAAATAGTGATGTATATCACCGTGGTATGGCTGCAAAGTACTGCCCTTTACTCTCCTTCTCCAAAGGGCCATTTGTCCGAGTACCCCACATTCCCTGTGATTTCAACAGGACAGTAGAGCACTGAGCATCTTGCAGAATCAGAGCAGATAAAGTATTTCAGACACTGACGAAAACTGAAACTCTGTATTTTGGGGTTTGATAGTCCTGTGGTCACTTTACATTGGATCTTAAAAACTGGGTCACAAAAATGGTACGTAAGCTATTCTGCCTTCAGAGTGATGGATATTGAAGATGATCTAAGTTTGGAGGAGTCACAAAGTTTTTTTTTTCCCTAGCACAGCTCTCCCATAAAAATATAAAGAACTTCCATACACAAGAAAAATGAAGGACTAATATAGATAGAATATATACATTAACCACCTTCAGAGCTTTTCCTAAGTTGTTCTAATTACCAGCCTGAGTCATGCTAACGTAGTGGTACCTCACTGCAACAATGATTTTGAATTATTTGGTTATATTTTAGAAAAGGTAATTAAGATTTAATGCACAATCTTATTATTCATTCATAAGGCTTGATTAAATCTAATTTTTATTTTAATTCCTTTATGACATGAAGGACTCGGGCAGCAGAGCGTGGAGTTTTCCTTTATGCTTCCATCTCAACTAATTCAAGCAATAAAACGGGAGCAGGGGAAGTTTTCATTAAAAAAGCTGACACTGGAAGGAGGAGGTGAAATGGTAACCTTGTGATGATTTCCATATTTTAGACTTTCCAAGGCAAAGTTATTCACATCTCCATACCTGAAAAAAATTAAGATGAACTGGTTTATTAAAATACCAGCTTAAGGATACTTTCAGATGTACAAAGAAACTACCAGGGGGGAGGGGCGCTTTCTATTTTGGAATTTATTTGGGTGTCTGAAAGAACTCCCCTTCTCGTATTTCTTCTGAACCAACACCATTTGTCCAAGAAAATTGACCTAAAATGACCTTTCCTCCCATATCTTGCCTTTTCTTGGCTTTCAAACTGGCAAAGCTGATGAGGAACCTGCTTGACAGCATTCATCTAAATCAATGGTTCCCAAGCTATGGGTCAAGACCCCAAGTGGAGTTACACCATCTACAGATGAATTCACAATCAGTAATGATATTCAATGTGTTTTTCATGTCTTTTTGCTGCCTATGGTTGTGGAATTAGATTTAAATCTCTAAATGGGGTCACACAGGCAAAGTTTGCAAACCACTAATGCAACCATCTTAACTGAAAATTACAACTTTCAAAACAACTAGAGTTTTGAAAAATTGAAACTAAATGATAAAAATATATCAAAGATAGACAAAGATATAAGCAAGATGATATGTTGGTAGGTTATTAACTGGCATACACCAGTGTGGTGTAGTGGCTAGGTGTGCAATACCTTGAACCTAAACGTAGGGGAAGAACCCGGCTCATTGTTCAAGTCTCACTTTAGCCAGAAACTCACTAGCTGACCTTGGACCAGTCACAATATTCTCTCAGCCTATCCTACCACACAGGGTTGTTGTGAGGATTAAAAGTTGTGTTAATTAATTCTATGTGAAGTGCTCTGAGTACCATGGCAGGGAATGCTATATAAAAATGATTACGTTAAAAATCAGAACAACCCTGCCTATGAAGTAGTATAGACACTGACGTCCAAAGATGTATTTTATGTGCTATGACCCTGAGCTGAAAAAAGAGTAATACTTTAGGGAGCACTTCAAAAAAATAAATAAATGGCTGGTGATTATACAAATGCCAAGCCAGTTGGCAGAACACCGCCCTAAAGAGAAAATGAGAAGGCAAGGGTTTCTGGATGATTTATTGTCAGTGTCCTTTCTAAAGTGAGATAAAATGCCTAGGGAGATATGCAGCCCTCTTACTGACCTTGCTTTGATATGTCATGAGAGCAACAGTACCATGAAGCAAACTCTCAAAAGGAAATGAGTAACATATTTATGATTGGTTTGACCTTATTTAGTAGAAATATGGTTAGTCGACATTATTGTTCTCCCTTACAACTAAATTGGAAAAAAGCAAAGCCTATAAAATATTTAAAACCATTGATCTGTAGATATTTACAATCTGTGACCTAGTTAGTATTTACAAAGAAGACCCCTGCAATGTGTCAGTGAAAAGTACATTTAGCCTTTTAGCAGGTTTATTTCTTTATCATTTACAGGGACTTTCAGCAGAATGCCTAATCAGCCTCATCAAGTACCACTGGCTTTAATGGGAGTGAAGAGAGGTGAGATCGCAAACAGATTCAGATCCTTGGGTACAGAGATCAGTAAGTGCACTAAGCAACTGGTGTGGTAAGCAACAGAGTTTGACATTTGCTACAAGGTCCATTTATTTTAACTGTTAATCTAGGCTATAGTGTGGACTTTTCTATTTCTTAGTATAATATTATAATGATCCTCTGGACAGATAGTGTGTGCACCAGCAGTTAGTACAAGCACGACTCCCAGTCACTTCAATGCTAGTGTATGTGCTATCTGCTCAGAGGATCACACTCATTGTTGGTGAAGCCACCCAAGCCAGGAAGGCCAGATTGTCCACGCACCCCGGGGCAGGCAATCGCAGCAGCCACACGTCTGTGCCAGCACAGAGAGCAGGTCAGATGGTTCCCCCGACCCTGCAGGAAAACTGGGCGGGCTGTATCAGCTATCCTTCTATGCCTTGGGGCAAGTCACGTGCGCAGGCATCCCACCCCTACTGTGACATGGCCTTGAGAGAATGACACCAGTGCCCGAATTTGAAAGCCCCATGGTGAACTTCACCATGGGACAAAATGCACATCGGGGCGAAGCCCACAAGTAGCAGTGCACTACCTCAAACTGGGCAGCCTTACCTCACTTTGGGGAAGGCTGCTACATCCTGCATTCTTGGCCTTTCCCCCTGGATACAGGGTGTAGCAGCTAGCTGCATGCCCTGCCCTGCCCCAGGTCAGAGAAAAGATCTGGCTTCTGCAGGGCACACAAACCACTGCACTGCATAACAACAGTGCCCAAATTGGGATAAGACTGCCCAATTCAAGATAACATCTCATATGGCTGTACCCTGTGTTTTATTCCACAGTTATTTTTATAGCACAACCTGGAATTAAAAATCCCAAGAGAAATCTGTTTAAGTAATGCATCAGCCACAATTTAACAGCATGTTTTTATTGAGGGTGGCTGAAGAGGCTGAAGCGGAGCCAGAGAGGCTTAGGTGCAAAGAGGCAGGGTGGGCTCTCTAGAGAAAGAGACGGGCGGGCTAACACCACTGGGGGCAAAGAATTTTGAAAAACACACACACACAAAAAGAAGAGAATTAACAGCATACTGTTATCAAATGACCTTTTACAGAACTCTTTGAGCTTGGTGACAAAAATGTATTTTCTATCAAATAATAATTTTAAAAGCTCTCTAAGGCTGCAGACCTCAAACAACTTATTCTCTAGTAGTATCTCTCCACTCTTTAATTCATGGTCTTAACGGAAATGTTAAAGAGCACTGGACCTAGCCCATATGTCCCCCAGCCTGTTGCTCTCCCTCCTGTTTATGGCAGCTTTTATATATTGGAAAGCTCTTGTTATGCCTTTCCCCACATTCATCCGGAACTTATTTGTGGACTTGTAAAGCCAGAAGATTGAAAAATCCAGAACTTGAATGTGTGTGTAAAAATGCCTGTCAGGAGTTGATATATCAGCAAAATATATTAAAAAACCAGTACCAGAGGTCAACATTTTGGGACATCGGATATCTGATCAGGTCATAATCAGATGCCATGTGGTACCTGATTGTTACCAGGTAGAATCGGGTACTGGAAATTCAATAGGGTACCCAATTTCGCGGATACCCTCTTTCAGAGCTACCTTCGATCACTAGCTCACAGTTCCTGAGAATGTCATGTAGTACTGTCAAAATCCTTACTAAAGTCAAAATATATTATGTCCAATGCAACCACCTTATCACAAACCTAGTTAAACCTATCGAGTAAGAATCTAGGTCTGCTTGGTGTGACGTATTCTTAGAATATCTATCCTGGCTACTAAGTAAGATTCTAGGAACGGGGATATATTTTGGAGGGACTTCGCTGTTGAAAACTCCAAAGAAGTTTCAGAAGAGTCATTGTTTTACCTTACTGGTTCATCCATCCTTAATTGTAACCAAAATCTGAATGTTTTTTCTATCCTACAAGAATGTTTTCTTCCTCAGGTTCCCAAAATGTTTTGCAGTTGCATTCCTGAGCCCTTCTATTATGTATTGATTGGGTGTATGTAACTTTTTTGTGCCTGTGCTGCAGATTGTGCATTAAAAAACAGCTCTCCAGTTGCACATCCTTGATTAGGCAGGCAGGTTTTCCCAAGACAGCATATTTTCATAACACATTATTATGCTTCTAATAATTCACTGCAAAGTACAGATGGTGAAACAAGAAGAATTTGTAGCAAGCAAACCATAAGCAAGGACACATTGCTTTGCAAAGCTAAGCAATTAGGCATTTCTAAAAGTGTTGCATTATAACTCCCGGAATCTTTTCCCTCAGTAACTAGCATATGGAAACAGTAGAATGCTTAAAGTGTGAACAATATATTCAAATGTAAGCAGCTAATATAGTTTAGATATGAATTCTCAAAAAAAGTATAGAAATGTTGTGAAAATTTTATTGGTAATCACAGCTATTGCTACATATGCATGATCATATTGAAAACTCTCAGAAGCAAGATATTATACATAATTTTTCAATAAAACAAACAGCTAAAACAACACTTTTATATTAAGAAAGACAGACTAGCTATTGTAGAACCACTTCAAAAGAATAATATACTGATTTTAAATTGGGCCAGATTCACCAATGAGGTGAATATCAGAATTTGTGCCATTTGTCAGTAGGCTCACAATGCAATGCAAAGTACTATAAACAGTGAGTTATAATTATTATGGTTATTATAAGTGAATGATCATGCCTGGCTGCGGTTGGAGACTGGATAAGGATGAGTCGATTGAGGCTGAAATTGAATCCTGACAACACTGAGGTGATGGTGGTGGGTTGGCCCTGTGACTTAGACAGGACTGGGACTCCTGCTGTTGATAAGGATGAGCCTGAACAAAGGTCAGGCTCCTTTGGTCACTAAAATTCTCAGTCTTGAGTGCTTCTGGACCCCATGCTGCATCTAGATCATCAGGTTGCGGTCGTGGCCAGGAGCACTTTTCATCAACTTCATCTGGTGGGGAGGCTGCAGCCTTTTCTTTCTGATTTGGACCTAGTTGTCACTGTCATCCATGCTTTCATCACTTCGAGGCTAGATTACTGCAATGCACTCTACATGGGACTGCACTTGACGACTGTTTGGAAACTGCAGCTGATACAGAATGTGGTGGCCCATCTCCTTTTGGAGACGAGCCACTGGGAGCACATTACACCAGTGCTCTGGAGTCTGCACTGGCTACCTATAGCTTTCCAGGCAAGATTCAAGGTGCTGGTTTCAACCTATAAAACCCTAACTAAATGGCCTGGACCACACATCTCTGAAAGATCACCTGTCCTACCATTTGTGCTCCATTTCAGCCCCCGCAGTTGACTGGGAGCACCTTCCTGTGGGTTCCATCTGTTATTCTTGTTCATAGAATGGTGGCATGCAGGGAGGCATTCTCAGTTGCTGTCCCAGTTCTATGGAACTCCCTTCCACCGGAGGTTCACTTGAGTCTGAGGAGTCTGAGCATCTTCTGCAGGTGGCATAAAACATTTCTATTTGGCAGACGGGGTTAGGGATTAGAGTTGGTGGGAGGCATTGTGGTTTATGGGGAGGGGTAAGGTTCCCCTGAAGGGAATTAAGTTTTTTATATGTCTTAGGGATTTTTATCAATTGTAAGTAGCCCTGAGCCATTATACGAAACATGGTATATAAGTATAAATAAATGAATTTTAAAAATGAATTTTAAAAATGAATAATAAGACAGTTGAGCAGGGTGCTGGAATTTAGAATTTAAAGATCAGGCATACCATGTGATAATTATATTATTTCTTTTTTTATTTAATAGAATGACTTGTTATACATAAAAGATACAATAATCATTTAAGCTGCTCTTATTACAAGAACAGTTAATAATTGTGTGTAACGATGGGTGATTTCAGACGTTACGGGCGGGCGGTTCACCACAGTGGATCTCCGGTGGGGGTGAATAAAACAACCACACCGCGGGGCCACAAAAAGCCCCAAACAGACGTGACGGGATCGGGACCATGACCGGGAATTGGGCCGACACATCACGGATCGGGGCAGCGCAACAGATGTGACGCCCATCCCCGGCCGTGGTCAGAACTCCTAGAAGACACCGGGCAGGGGCGGGACACACACGTGGCCTCCGGAGGGCAAATGAAGCAAAAAGGCACACAAGGGAATGCCCACACAAGGGAAACGGGAAGGGAGGGGGGAAGAGGGAGAAGCGGCTGACAGGTACCACACTCAGCAGGCGCACACACACACACAGTGGTCCCACAGCGCAACACACAGCAGGACCACACGCCCGGGCACACACACACACACAAGCACACGCAGGAGCACCCACCCAAGGGAAAGGTCTGGAAGGGGGGGCAGGGGTGCCCGGGCAAAGCAAAAGGAACAACGGGAGTAGGGGGGGACACGGAAGAGGGGGGGCAACGCAAAGGGGCAGGGCAGGACGCATGATGGGGGCCCACAAGGCACAGCCAGCCCAGTGGAGATGGTCCCGGAGGGGAACGCAGGCCCCACAGTCACAGAGGGCCACAGGCAGGGCAGCCAGGACAGGCGGAGAGGTGCTCCAGGTCCAACAACATGAACCCCCCCCCGGGAAGCACCATGGCCCAGTCCAGGGGGGCCCAACTGCCAGGTCACACAAGCACCCAAGATGGGGGGGCCTGCAGCAGGTGGCAGCGCCCGCGGATGTGGAGAGGCAGTTGGACACAGGTGAGTCAGAGAGGCCACCCAGGCACTCGGAACAGCAACCGGGGGGGCCAGGAGGGGGCCCCGGGCTGCAGCCAGGGGCAGCAGAGCCCCACGAAGCAGGAAGGCGCACACCACGCCAGAGACATCAGGGTGGGATCAGCAAGTGGGGACCGGCCCCCCCAGACTGGGGTGGGGGCCCACACGGGAGCACGACACCGGGGGGGGGCCGGGAGGAGCACAGGGAGTCACAGGCTGCCGCTGGGGGCCACAGCGGGCCCGGGGCCTGGGTGCTCCACCCGGTGAACCAGGTGGGGCCAATGGAGCAAGCCCTGGTGGTACCCCTGCACGGACATGTGGTGGGCGATCAGGTAGTAGGCCTCGAAGGGATCAGGCATGGTGAGAGCCAGCTGGACATCCACACAGGCCCACACCCCCATCAGGGCCGACAGCTCCGCAGCGGAAGG
>QEPC01013943.1:1272659-1299644 GCA_003113815.1 Sphenodon punctatus
CCCCCCGCCTCCCTCCCGGTTGCCTGGCCGTGCCCCGGGGCCCCCCCAGGGTGCCCCCGGGCCCCCTGCTCCCCTCCCCTCCATTGCCCTTACCAGTTTCTGGGATGCCTCTTCCGGCCCCGTTGCGTCTGCTGTCCCCGGGGCGTCGCATGGTGCCTACTGCTGGGGGTGTTGTTCCTGGGCCGGCTTCAGGGTCAGCACAACTCCCGTGTCCCCCTCCTTCCCCGCCTGTGCTCCCTCCACCTCCACCACTGCCCCTGCCACCTCCTCCTCCTCCACCGTCGCTTTGTCGCCCGCCGCTCTCTTCCGCCTCCCTTCTCGCTTCATTCTACCATGCGTGCCTGTGGCTGATTTCCCTTTAAATCTCCCTCCGGTGGCTGTGTTGTTGCTGGTTGCCCGGCAATGACGCTGCGTGCATTGTCCACAGCTGGGGCTTGTTTCCTTTGGTTCCGCCCGGGGATTGGTGTCCAGATGTTACTTTTTGTTGGTTCCCGGTGGGGATCTCATTGACCATGCTTCCCGGGATATTCCCCCCGCTAGCCTTGGAAACGTGGTTGAAATTGACCCCATGTGCGTATTGAGCGTGGTGAACATCTGGCGCGTGCCGAAGAGACGTTCCGGGTGCATTGGCCCCGCCGCGGGATTGAGCATGGTTCACTGTGGTTGAGCGTGATCTCGTAACGTCTGAAAATACCCTATATATAAGTGATTGATGGTTCACTCACAACTGGACCAAATTGTAGCCAGGAAAAATAGGCCTGAAAAGTAGGCCCATTTCAGCCCTTGAATTGCTAAAAGACAGGTCATTTTAAGTATTGACATTTTTGGTGCCACTATTTCTGTGCTGAAATATGTCTATTAAACATATTCTTATCTATTTGTTGGCCGTACACACAGACGTCTTGAGACAAAACCATGTTTTGTTGGTTGTTCTGTTAAATTCTGTCAATGCTTTTAAATTATTTACTTTTAATATATATAGGTGGGTTCTTTGACCCCAAGCAGTGGGCGGATTGTTTGGTGGGCACTGGTATAGCAAAAGAAACCACAACCTTTAAAACAGGTGACATCTCTTAGCCATCTTGTTTGCTGAAAGCAACCTGGATTAGCCCAGGAAGTGCCCAGCTGAGAGAAGGATTCCTTATGGGGTCTGAGGTTTACTTTTTCATCCTAATTATAGATAAAAACCCATCATAGATTTAAAGTGTTCATGTTTCAGAATAAGCCATATAATCCATTTTTTTTTCTTCTTTTTTTCTTTCTTGCAACCTATGGCAGGCTGTATAATTAGCAGTAAACACTTTGGCCTTTCACTGAATATTATCTTGTTTTGATTACGATTAAAGTGCAGAAATTAGCGGTAGACATGTCCTTGCTCCAACTACCTTATTTTGATGTTATTAGGTTTTGAATGTAGTAAAAATAGTTGGAAGAAATTAGAAGTTAATTCTGGTTATGGCAGCAAAACGTGGTCCCCTAGTAGTATTTCACAGTATAGACACTGGTTCCTAATATGGCTCTGTCCACCTGTTTGGATATAATATGTATTTATGGTTCATTGATTACTTGCTGTTTAATAATAACTTACTGTTATTGATTATTTGCTGTTTGAAAATAGTTTGTTGTTTTAAATGGAATTTACTTACTTTATTATTAATTATTATTATTATTATTAACAAACATTTATATAGCACCAGCAGTGTACCTGACACTTTACAAAGTAATAAAATAGACACGGTTCCTGCCCCTAGGGCTTACTTCTTTGTTTTATGTTGATTTCTTCATCTATCTTCAGCATAGACTTTTGAGATCAGTTCCCTACCCATTGAAATTGTCTTTTATTAATATACTCGTCTTTATTCACATGATGAACTTCTGTTAAGGTTAAATTTTGTTAATGATGTGACTTTGAACTGTCTACTTTTCAGCTGTAGTGGGTTTCCATTGATATTAGGTGGGGGTATCAGAATATCATCAATAATGTGATGACTTTAGTGGAAAGTCTGGGTTTTAAGCAATAGCAGTCCTTAAGCTAGGGTCTGTTTTATTGGGGAAACAAGAACCATAGTGCTTTAATTTGGCCTAAAAAACAGTTTGCTTTTTAGTCTGTTCTGTAGCTAAGCAGACTTTTAGAATAACTGGCATGAAGAAGTTAGAAGAGATGCTGCTAACATGTTTGTTTCTGGGACCTAAGGTCTTTTGTAAGTTTGGGTCAAAACAGTTTTTCATAATATTAAAGGAGATGAAAACATGTTTTCACCAATGATGAGGCTGTAAGTTCGATAATAGAGACACACCGCGGAAAAGGAGTTTTACTGTTTCAATCATATCTCAAATGCTGAAATAGTTTTAATCTTTAAGCTAAATAAGGGTCAAAGGCTGTCAATTGGAATAGTATTAACCAACATATTTCACAATGTAAATTCCAAATTGTTTTAAGGTATTTTAATGTAAGAATTCTGTATAGATTGGAGACAGTTCTGGAAATCTACGGGAGAAATTAGAGACTAAAGGCATTAAGAATAATGTATGTAATTAGTGAAGTAAAGTTTAGTTCAACATAAAGTTTGGCTTCAAAATTATACCTTAATACACCATGCAGATGAATAAGTAATTATTCTTTTGAATTGTGTCATAATGAGGAATTCAAAGTTTTATAAATCAGTTTTGCTTCAGAAATTTCTTTCTAAAGTGGGTAGAACAGAGGCAGATCTAGCCTCTGTTCATCAACAACTTCCTGAAAAGAATCCCTACATGAAATTATGTGGAATTAATAGAAATTAATAAAACTTCAGTGAAGCTAATAGACTTCGTTGGGTTTCATAGAGCTCCATTGAGCTAAAAGCCTCTATTAATTATTATTTTATTATTATTATTATTATCATTTGAGAGCAAATAGACTATGCATTTTGTAAGCCGCCACGAGCTGCTCTGTGAGCAGGAGGGCAGTGGGGGAGGGTAGAAAAATAGTAAAATAAAATAAATAAATAATTGAAGTGGGACAAAGATCAGGATTGGTAAAAGGTTACAATGGTCTTGGTTCATAGAAGTAAGGAGAGTTGAAGTCAAAATAACCATGAAGAAGATATGGCTGTGGGGATATGGAAACCAAAACCATCTTTCTTTTGCGTCATCACTTGGCAAGAGGCAAACTTCATGCTGATTGGTGGTACCCCTGACCCGCTGGCCACTGATTGGAGGAACACCTGGCAGTCACATTGCAAGACTTTCAGAAATCCTATAAGACTGGCAGGATATTGTTGATATTAGAGGAAGACGCTTGCTAACCAACATGCTGCTGGGCCAAGTCACCTCTGGGACTTAGTTTTTTTCTGTCCCAACTCTATTTCTTTTATTGTCCAATCTTTTCTTTTACTACTTTTTCCTAAGTCTTTTATTTTTCATTTTTAAAGCCACTTTTCATTTCTAAAGCTATTTTACGACTACTTTTCTCTCTTTTGCTCTAGTAGAGATGTTTTATTCACATTTTTGAACTTTTTCATTCATTTTCTTTCATTTCTATTTTTAATTCATTTTTCTCATTCTTTTTATTTTTTAAAAGGTCTACTTTTCTATCTTTGGCACTGACAAAGACATTTTATTTTTACATTTTATTTTCATTTTAATTGCATTTTTCTCATTTCCCCCTCTTTTCAAGCCATTTTTGTTTTAATTTCTCTTTTTGCTATAAAGTTAATTTTTTTAAAAAAATCTTATCTTGTTTTTGAAGGGCAATTTTTACTTTTCTTTATTGTTTTGTCCCCAAGTGCAGACTTTTCTTTTCTTTTAGGGAAGCACTGTAACGGTGTCAGATAATCTGTTTCTTTTAATTTTTTCTTTTAATTCAGCTTGATGGGCAGAGTTCCCCCAAGTGATTCTCTGTCTTTTCCCTTCCTTTTTGGAGCTTCCATTCTCCTTGCTTGCTGAGGGGCCATTCCTCAACCTTTGGACAATTTTGTTTTATATTTTTCTTTCTCTTGTCTATCTTTTATTTTTACAATTTTTACTTTAATTCTTACCAAGTCTCCAGAATAGCAGCAAGCTAACATATTTTCCCCAGCAGGACCCCAGAGACCCTAGACAACTTTTTGGGACTTGTGATATCTGTGTGGTGAGATATATTCTCAAAGAATGTATATATTTGGGTATTTTCAGACGTGATGGGACCAATATTGGTCCAAAACCAAAAGTGGGGAAATAACAGCACAATGCTAGAAACCAAAACAAACAAAGATGCTGTGTGGATAAATATTAAAAATATTTATATAATAAACCAAGAAAAAGCAAATGAACATTGTAAAAACAGCAATACAATCATAAAAACAATCTATGGCCCGACGCATTTCGGATACAAAAAAAGCCCTTCTTCAGGGGTGTAGAGATGAATCTGAAATGAACAAAATAATGAACATCAATACATAAAATACAACCAAATTCCCAAGTTTTCACATACAAATCTTCTATGAAGCAGCAGAAAGCTAACAACATGTAGTCAACAAAACATCAAGAATACAAGAACAAGTAATACAAATATATGCAAGATGGAAATGCATCAAAATAAAACACATGAATCATAAACACGAATGCCAATATCATAAGCTAACTATAAAGATGATTAATAGTGGGCAGGCAATGTCTGAAACACCACTTTTCCTAAAACATGAATGACGTAACCTACAGAGCACTTAAAATCAAGGGTCAAAAGCACTTAGTCCATTGATGATGGACCAACAACATGCAATCAACAAAAACATCAAGAATACCAGGACAGATAATATAGATATATGCAAGGTGGAGCTGCATCAAGATAAAACACATAGATCATAAACGCAAACACCAGTATCATAAGCTAACTGTAAAGATGATTAATGTTGGTCAGAAAATGTCTCAGATAACACTTTTCAGGAAACATGAATAACCTAACCTGCAGAGCACTTAAAATCAAGGGTCAAAAGCACTTGGTCCATTGATAGTGGTACAACAATCCCAATGAAATAAAGAGAGGTAACTTTACCCACTTTGCAGTAAAAAATCAGGAAATAGCTCCTGTTAGCCAATGCAATCCCAATAGGCACTTGACAATGTTGAAAAACATCTATATAAATGGCTTGCAATGACTGTGGAGAAATAAAATAAACAAAAATGAAATCCTCAAATAAGCCTATAAACAGAATATTTCAATGAACTAACCAGAAGCACCTACCCCTCTGGAAAACTGGCCCCACAAAGGAACTGTTTGGTGTTACCTCCACAGCCTTGTGACTCCACAATGCTTAACAGCCCTGGGAACTAACCAGAAACAGGGCAAGCCTTTCCTTATATGCTGAAGTCCATCAGGGATATATATGAATTGTAGCTGTATCCACTTGAAGCAGTCAGAAAAACAAAGGGCAAAGAGGAAGGGTATTATAAGAAAAAGCTGTAATCTATGGCCTCATTGAGGCCAAACGGTGCCACAGTCTGCAATCTGTAAATCCACTGAGCTTCTTTCCTCAATAGCAAAATATCCTTATTGTGGATGTGTTGTCCCGCAGCATCCACTGCCCAGAACACAAAATCAGTATGACTATGATTTGCCTGCAGAAAATGCTGCACCAATGGCTCATTGATCTTCTTATTCCTAATATTACTCCTCTGTTCCCCCATTCTTAATTTTAATTTCCTAGTAGTTTTGCCTACATAAAACAATGGGCAAGGGCATCTGATCACATGGGAAGTGCCACAAATAGTAAAGCTATCTATGGGTATTTTCAGACATTACGAGATCACAGTGAACCACGGTGAATACTCACCTGTGGTCACTGTGGCTCGAACGTCTGTTTGGCAGCTGCCAGATGTTCGCCACGGTCAATACCCGCATGGGGTCAATTTGAACCACGCTTCCCAGGCTAGCCGGGGGAATGTCCCGGGAAGCGTGGTCAAAAAGATCCCCAGCGGGGACCAAAAAAAAGTAACGTCTGGCCGGTTGCCGCGGGATCCCGGGCCACGGCACATTCGGCCCGCCGCGGCGGCCACAGTGGCCCCGCCGCCTGCCCGTCTCCCTAGAGGGTGGGCGGCGGGGTGCGTGGAGGGGTCAGGGCCGTGCGGCCGCACATTGCACCGCACGGCCCCGCCCCCTCCCAGGTTCCCCGCCGGGATCCCCCCGGCACGTCTGATATGGCATGACGGGGTGACCCCGGCGGGGAACTAATGGGTTGTTTTCAGTACGGGGCCAAGCGGCCCCGTAACGTCTGAAAATACCCTATAAAGATAATGGATGAATCCTTGGGATTTACAAATAATTGCAGAGTGAAGGTCTGTTTGCAGCACACACCTGAACCACAGGGAAAGTGTCCCTTGCTCTGCCTAATGCCACACCTGCTAGAAGTAGTAGCTGAATCTTGTCCTGCAGTGGCATGGACCAAGGTATCTCTAATGTTCCTTGTCCTCTTGTAAGCAAAAGTGGTTTTTGACTGAAAACTGGACATATATCCAAAACATTCCAATGCTGAATAACGCTCTGTCTAATACTGGTACTGGAGCCATTGAACATAAGGCTGCAAACTAACCTATCAGGAGTGTTGCTTCTGTTGGACACTAAAAGCTCAGCCCTAGACCTCTGACATGCTTCAGCATAACCTGCCTGAATGACCTTCATTGGGTAGCCCTTATGGATCAAAAATTGCCTCAATTTGTCTGATTCTCTATGAAAATCTTCATCTTGAGTGCAATTACGTCTGATCCTTAGAAACTGTCCATATGGCAAATTGTTCCTGATATGGACAGGATGAGAACTATCATATCTCAAATAAGTGTTTTTGTTTTTAGGTTTCCTGAACAAACAAGTCTATAGTCACACATCACTCTTGCTAATGGTCACATCCAGAAAATGCACCCTGGAGGACCTAAACTCCATAGTAAATTGAATATATGGGCTTCTGGTATTGACCCACTGGTAAAAACTTCATAAATGGGTCACATCCCCCTTCCAGATAAAAAAATATCGTCAATGAATCTCCACCATGCCACAATGTCTGACAGAAATGCATTGGAATGATCAAATACATATGAGGCTTCAAACTCACCCATAAACAGATTGACTATTTCGGGTGCCATGGAAGAACCCATGGCTACCCCTTTTATTTGCCAAAAAAACTCGCTATTGAACATAAAGTAATTCTTGCATAATGCCAATTTAGCTAGAGACACAATGAAAGATGTAGGTGGACACAAATTGTCAGATCTCATGTCCAAAACTTTCCTTATCACTTCTAACGCTTTCTCCTGGGGGATATTTGTATAAAGTGATACTACATCCATAGTTACGAGCACAAACTCCATGCCACGTGTGTCCACTGTGTGGAGCTTATGTAGAAAATCCGAAGTGTCTCTAATATATGAACGTAATTGGCTGACATGGGGCTTCAGAAAATAATCTTCATATTTGGATAAAGGCTCCAATACAGATTCATTGCCAGACACTATGGGTCTGCCTGGATGAGGACTAATGCCCTTGTGTATCTTGGGCAAAACATAAAAAACAGGAACCCTCGGCGATTCTTGTAACAAAAAATCATATTCTTCCTCTGTAATTTAAGCTAAGCAGAGCCCCTCATACAAGCAGTCTCTAATGATTTTGAATATCTCCCTAGTGGGATCATACAGGCATTTTTTGTAAAAGTTGGTATCACCCAGTTGTTTTAACACCTCATCAACATAGTCTTTCTTATTCAAAATCACTATTGCGCCTCCTTTGCCGACTGGTTTGATTACAATATCTGACTCCTGGGCTAACTGCTTTAAAGCCCGAAAGTCCTTCACTGTAGAATTATACCAATTGGTCACTGGGTGGCTTTCATATCACTCCAGATCTCTTAAGAACAATTTTTCAAAAGTATCTATTTCAGGACTCACTACCTGATGGGGCATAAATCGACTTTTGGCTCTGAAAGGCGTATATCCCACCTGGGTGGAGGATTTATTATAGTACATATATCTCAGTTTCAATTTCCTGATGAATTTAAAAATGTCAACTCTAGCTTGAAAAGCATTATATTTGGGTGTAGGAACAAAGGAGAGGCCTTTGCCCAAAACGCTAATCTCTGACTTCTGTAATGGTCTATCCAATAGGTTAACAACTATCTCATTTGACCCCATTTGGTCCTGGACCTCAAGACCCTGTGGGGTTACCCTCTCCTCCCTTGATGTGGCCCTCCTGGTGTTCTGTTGAACGAACGATCTAAAAAAGTCTCATGCTCGTCATTATTCTCATCACCATAATGGGACGTTGTTTCTAAACTGGTGTCCCCACTGGATTCTTCAAAGGTTGAATCCCTATCAGCGAACGTGACCTTCCTTCAGCCCTATTTATGATTAGTAAACTGCTTGTTGAGCCATGAATAAACTTTGTTGGCTTCATAATCTTTACTATCACGTGTGAACTTGTGAAGGGTTTTTTTGTTCCCGAAACGTGTCGGGCTGTAGATTGTTTTTATGATTGCATTGCAGTTTTTACAATATTAATTTGCTTTTTCTTGGTTTATTAAATAACTATTTTTTATATTTATCCAGGTTCCACACAGCATCTTTGATTTTGGACCAGTATTGGCCCTGTCATGGAATCATCAATTGATCCCCCGCCGGGATCAAAACGGCATGTTCAACAGACGTTCCGGCTGATCCCGGCAGGGAATCGGGGGAGGGGGCGGGGCTGCAGAGCCAACATGCGGCCACACAACCCCACCCCCCATTCTCCCTAGGCCACCCGTCCCCTGGGAGATGGGCGGGCGCCCTCTGGGGCATTGACCACGGCCTGGAATCAGCGGTGTGCATGACCGCTGATTCCGGGCCGTGGTCAGGGGACAGACGTGACGATCCCGTTGATCATGGGCAGGAATCTCATTGACCATGCAAACACCATGGTCCAGGCAGGAGGGCCGTTTGCATGGTCAATGAGATTCCCGCCCATAATTCACGGCGGTGACCATCTGGTGGAAATCACCTGTCGGGCCAACAGACTTTACGGTCCCTTGCTCACCATGTGGATATTCATTGTGGTTGAGCGTAGGATCATAATGTCTGAAAATACCCTTTGTTATCAATAACCTTCTTGCATGCTTTCGTAGTGCTTTTATAGGCCAGTTTGGCAGGGTAATAAATTGTAGTCTTTAGTCATAATATTTGTCTATTGTGACTTTTTGGTGAGGAAACTTAAGCTTTCCTATGGAGATTCCTGACCCCATGGTGCAGCTAATTCCTGGGAGAATCTTGGGGTAACACAGTGGTCTATCTTGGTTGGCACCATGTCAGGTGAGCTAGCACAGAACATCCCCCTTACCAAGATACAAACGGAATTACATAATGGGTTTATATTTTCCTATCTATTCTGTTTCAGTACCATTTATTACTGGAAAATCCATATCCAGTTAGGTGTAACCCAACTAATCTCTTGAGAGTTGATACCAGAATGTCTCCATCATTATCCATTTTCCAATTATAAGCCTGAGGTAAAGCTTCCCTTATCTGGTCCCTGCGAAAACAGAGATCCTATTGAACTAATCATTGCACCTTAGTCTAGCTGGCACTAGGAATGACTTTAAACTCTATCTTTATTTTAAAACCCTGTTTAACTCTTGTGTTTGTTCAGTTAATAAGCTACATCTTAATATCCCTCCTCTTTCTGTCACATGAAAATGTTATACAAATGTTACAGACTTACTTGGCATAAGTGGGGTGGAGCTTGGTATCTCCAAGTGCTGCAGGCATTTGTTGAGACTGCTTCTTCACCACCACCTCCCCCCCCCTTGAAGAGGACCTTCCCCTGTGGGTCAGCTGTGTTTAGGGCAGAGCTGAGTATCTCCAACTACTGCAGGTCTTTGCTGAGAAATGGGGTGACAAATGTGAAACCAAACCGGCATGCTCCAGGAGGGGTGGGGGGGAGCATCCCTGATGGGGTCAGGTTGAGGCACAGAACTGCTGTGTACCTGACTGAGCTGGTTGGCAAGTACTCCCCCATCCCCATTAGGGTGGGGGAAAAGAACAAATGCATGACCAGGTGACCTTGCCCCAGCTCTACCCCAGAGGTCCCCACCCCCATAATGGGAAGACATAGCAGTCAAGCACAGGCAGCCATGGTGGCCCCCAGTCCCCAGTGGGGATGGGTCTGAAAATATATATCCTGGCCTGCTATGACCCACGTCAGCCCACTTGGGTGGCCCTGGGCCCAGGATTATCTAGGAGACTCATTTTCGGCCAGCCACCTACCCAGGCCAGGGCAACAGTGAGCCCACACCAGGAAGCCCAGAATTAGATATCCTGGTGAGTCCCCAGCCCAGACGGGCCATAGTGGGTCCTCTTTGCATCTGTTATCACCCTGCCTCTTCACCACCCTGAGTTCCTAAAGAGGAACCCATTAGTACCGTACAGATGGTAGCCCTTGGAAGGCCACATAAGGGTGACAAGAAAGAGTGAAGGCTGTTCTTTGACTCTTATGTGGGCAAAGTGGCAAAGTGGCCAGGACAGTTTGTAGAAACTGTACTAGTGTTTTCTTGTCCCCTTCTGTATACTTTGAGATGTTGTTAAGATCAGGGAAGGTTAGACCTTTCCAGCTTCCTGTTCTGAAATACCTGGCTTACCCTTTTCTCATTTCTTCATCACCACTGACTATTGATAATATGATCCCAACTCAACATAAAATGACTATTTTGTTCATATTATCACCACCACCATCACCACCACCACGTTTGAATATAAGTTATATTTATGAGTGGTTGTTATATATGTTATATATATAACTAATATAAGTTTTCCCTTGATTCCTGTAGAAGGACAGGAATTTTGCCCTACTGCTGTTACGGTGGTGTGGACACTGTGGAAAGTCTGAGTCAGCAGACAGACGCTTCAGACTTAACATGCAAGATTGTGCTTCTGAGGGGCCTGCTGCCAGTAATGGTTGGACTTTTAAGATTGCACCTCTACACTCCATGCCCTACTTACTTTCTAAGGAGTTGTTAGATATTAATGAATCTTTAATAGACTTTAAGACCCTTTTGAGAGGGGGAAGTTATAGCATGAATCTGACCAATGGAGATCTGAGCATTCGAAGCATCCAAGGAAAAGTAGTAAGGCTGAGTTTAAAGATGCTGTATCCCAGACTAGAGGCTTGTCTGTCGATGCCTATGTGTCCTGAGGTTGACCCAAATGTGCTGATGGATGCCTCATGAGTCACAATTGATTATTCCGCCCTTGCTCCACCATCTGATGATGGCATTGTTGAGATGTTTGACATATAAATAGGTTTGATGGTCATGTGTCCACTCAGTTTCCTCGGGTACTTGTGAATGATAGCTCCCTTGAAGTCCCCTTTGAAGATGTGGGAGAAACACAGCAGGTGTGTTGCCTGAAGTGGGAAGTGTAGGTGAATCAGCCCACAGGGAGCCTTTTTGGTGGACAGCTGGGCACACCCTGGGGTGTGGCCCAATTGAGCTAAACATAGATGAACTCCAGCTGTAGTTCTCATCTTTCATGTGAGTATGAGTTAGTTCCTTAACCCAGTTCTGATCTATGACATGGTGAATTTCATCCTGTAGGATTGGCTATCATATGCCTGTTAGAGCAATTAAAACCATTAGGGAAATACTTTCATGTGAATACTTTGAGAGATTTGAAGTGGAATTTGCTGATTGGGGCATGACCTTGTACCTTTGGAAGAACAGGAGTCGGCTGAGATGTTCCTGAGTGGTGGCCAATAGAATTGAAAATACCTTATCAAAAGCTATCCTTCATGTCTTATCAATTCCTGATAGATCTAATACTTAGTGTTTTTTTCCAGTTATCACATCTCTTTCTGTAGTTTTGCCTGGTTCCTAGAAGGATTTAGTGAGGAAAAGAAAGAATTATGCTTCCTCTAGTGTCCCCCTCCCTAAAGAAGAGCTCAATATTGATGTAAGGTGTAATGATAATGGTCTTGTGGGGAATGGCTCCATCTTTTATGGCTTCTTGGACTTAGTGCCTGTCTGGCTATCAAATGTTAATTAGGTCCAGGATTTGATCAATCTAGATGGGGGTAGGGTAGGTATGTGGGAGGCCTTAACCTCTTGGTAACTACTCTATTAGACATCAAGATTCTACCAATAAAGATTGAGAGTGCCTTTTTACAGGCCTTCTGTTTTGTTCATTTTGACCCCAAAATTAAAAATAAACTGATGTCAGACAATATGATGGCCTTAAAAGTGTTTTTTTATAATCATAGGTTGATATTGCATTTATTATTGACTCGTTTGATAAAATTACATCATCTTTACGAGAGGAGATAATTATTAAAAAGGAGTACTTTTGGCCATTGCGTGATAACAGAGTCTAGTTTGATGAAGAATGCCGGCAGTTTAAAAGCAAATTGGGTAAGGTTTCTAAGGACTCAAGATTCTTTGAGACGTATTAAGAACTGAGTGCAGGAGAGGTTATAAAAAACTGCAAAGGACAAAAAAATATGATCAATTATGTCTTTGGCAAGAGTTTCAGTTTGCTGCCATTGAACAAAATACTAGCAGGTTTTGGAAACTAGTGTGCCTGGGGAACAAACAAGCTGTCTGTCAATGGACATTTTTACATACACCTTAAAGTGCTGGTCTTTCAATCTTCTGGGTTTACAAGTCCACAAGTAAGTTCCTGAATGCATTCTCTTCACACACACACTGCCCTGAGGCAGCCTAAAGTAGCCGCAGCTGTAGACGTGAGGGGCTGCCATGGAAACCAACTGACCACAACTGCCTACAGCAAAGCAGTTTACCAGGAGAACCTTTTACACACACAAGTTCTGGGAGAAGTTCTAAGCAGAAGTTCAAAGAGCCAGATGTTTAAGATCTGGGTGAGTGATTTAGACGCACAGAAAGTTCAGGATGTAACAGCAAACATGCAGGAGAAATGTGTGTGTAAAACACCCAATGTGGAGGCTCTTGGCATCACAATGTGGAATTTTTGAGCCTGCTTCTTCCCCTGTGGCCACTGATTATGCCTGAAAAGGTGAAATCTCTCATTTTAAAACAATCCAGTAATGAAGCTCCTGGGGGAGATTTTATCCCCGCTGAGGTATATAAAGAAAACAATGGATTGGTGGGCTCCTCTGTCAGCTAAAGTGTTTACTTCCATTAACGACTCTGCGAAATATCCATCAGGCTGGGTACTAAACGTTATTATTCCCCCGTTCAATAAGGGTGACAGGATGAAGCCAGAAAATACCACCCTATTTCCTTGTTAGAAATTGCTTTTAAAATTTACACATGGTTTTTGCTGAGCAAATTTGAAGTTTGGGCTAATGTTCAGAAGCTGTTTCATGAGGAACAAGCAGGATTTAGGAAAAGTTACTCAACGTCAGATGATTGTTTTGTGCTAGTTAATAACAAGTATGTTACTTCCAAAAATAGAAAGTTGCTTGCAGTTTTATTGACCTAAAGTTCACTTTTGACTCAGTAAACAGAGAACGTTTTTGAAAGAAATAGGAATTAGTGGGGATTAATTTGAGACATTTGCAATCGCTGAAGTCTCTGCATGCACATACAGCAGCTAAAGTTAGAAATGGCTGTTCAGGAGAACTTTCTGGTCGGGTTCCTGACAACAGGGGTGTTAGATAGGGCTGCCTTTTGGTGACCTTTGCCCCCGCACTGGAAATAAGGCACAGACACAGTAAGTTTGGGTAAACTGGACGCAACTGTTTATTAACACAACCAGCATAACCAGAAACCTGTTGATAAACGAGAACCAATTAAAACCAATCAAAACCACTTAATGAGAGCGGTGGAAAAATCTGCTTGCCAGATTGATTTCCAATTAATATAATTATCCCATTTAGCCAATTACTGCAAATCATCCCAATTATCACCTGGCAGAATCAAATAGTCCAGATTCCCAATTTAAGGCACAATTAGTGCTTCCCCTGATAATCAGGTCAAATTGATAACCCTGGGTGAGATTAAAAGGAGAGTGATTGGACATTAAGTCCAACCTTCAGATATCGCCTCCGTCCCTAATGCCCCTCACTCCCCACGTTCAGTACCACAATGTATAACCACTTGGAATGGAGATACCAGTCCAATTCCTGTTTCTACTGGACCAGAACTGATCCAATACCTAAAAGAACTGCCGATCAAGTGACCATTTTGGGACCGCTTAGATCCTTCCTATAGGCCCCTTGATGCCAGTCCTTTTCTGGGATAGCAGCGGGGCGCCCATCCCATGATTGCTTCCCAGGTCCAATCTCCTGGATGCATATCAGCATCCACCTTTACCTGATGTTTTCCATACTGCCAACCAATTCAGATACCCATTTAAATGCACAATGGTACTGAACACTGCCACCCAGTTCAGCAGCAAAGCTTGCTTGAACACCCACTAACTCACCCAGAGCTATCACCACCTAACCCAAACACTTCCACAAGAATTCCTGCAGATTCCCCAGATATACATGTCAAGGCCCTTCTCAGACAGGTGAACCCCGTCTGAGCAATACAATTCCGGCCTAGTCCATGAAATATTCCCATGTAGAAGCCAGATTCCCCCTACTTTCGCAATACATTTTTTAATCTCCCTATTGACTCTTTTCCTTGATCTGTCTACCGCTCTCGGACTCATGGCTATAGGCCACTTTATCCTCTGCATCATCTCCGTAAAAACCAAACATGTGCCAGGGAACAACTCCTTCAACCTCAACCAATCTTGCCGAACCAATTATGGACAAATCCAACCCAGACCCTCTGTTCAAATCATTCTCACCCAGATGAATTACTATTATCCCTGGGGGTTGTCCCACACCCCGACCAAGGAGCAATGGCATCAGCTGGGGCCAGAGCATGCCCTGTTTACCCTTCCATACTACCATTGCCTATGGTGATAAACCCAACTGTGAACCCCAACTTGACGATTTAGCCCCCTTCTCAGCCCAACTAACATAACTATGACCAATAATCCAAATTACCTTCTTTCCCACTTGCCTCAGAAACCCTGTAAAAAATAAAAACCGTCTATCACTATTGATGAATCAGCTAACCTCATCAATCGACATCTCAGGAAGTGGGTGAATATATGATCTGAAAGCCGTGGAGCGCCATCTCCCCACTGACTTAATCTTGGAGACTGGAAAACCAGCTGCAGCCATGGTAGACGCCGCTCCAATTCTAAATGAATGCGAACTAAACCTCCCTGATATACCCAGCGTATCCACACAACGCCCCATGACTGCCATAAACTGAAAACGAGTTAGGGGCAAACCAGATTGGTGCATAAACAATGGCCCCGGTCCCCCATGTCTTTCCTTCAAAAACTCGACCATGCATGAAACCGGACAAATTAATGGTTCAATGGACTTGAAGACCACCACTTTGGTACTCTTCCCTATCTGATCAGTCTTTGACTTTCTAATGCACAATTCAATCCAATTCACACCCACAAACACATCTCCCAATTGTAATGCCCGACCCGAGCAGTCCAGTCAAGAATTGACAACCAGCTCGCCAACCCTCAGTGCTGCAAAAAAGGCAATAACAAAAGCAGTTTGGAAGAGCCTCACTTCACTTGGATCACTACAAATTTCATCCAAAGCAGCAACCAAATCGGCCAACAGCTTAGGCGACACAGGCATCCTGGAATTGGCCCTACCATTCCCCTGCCTTTTCCAGGCCTCCAACATAGCTCTCAATATAGGCAACCCTGATAACTCAGAAGGGCCCACCATTTTTGACAAAAATGCTAAAGCAGACCACTTTGCTGCAATCGTGCCTGGCGCCAAACCCTACCTTCGCAATTCCATCCCAAACTGCACCACCTGCAGCAAAAGGATCGGGAATGACACTGACCAACCCTTTCCTACCACAAACCTACAAAATTCCTTCAAAGCTCTGTCATACAGCCGCCATGTAGGCGGGGAAACTGAGCCCTTCACCGTTTCTATCAGCTCTAAAATCCAAGGCTCCAAAGCTCTTTGGGAAAAAAGTCTTGCTTCTCCCTGGCCATTGGAGTGAGCTTCCAAAAACGATGAATCTGGAAATGAGAGAGGGCATCAGCAATCTCGTTATTCACTCCCAGCACATGCTTAGCAGAAAAAACTACATTATGCTTCAAACACCATAGAACAAAAACCCTTACCAACCGCATCACCCTCTCAGACTTTGATGACAATGAATTAACCATGTGTATGACAGCCAAGTTGTCACACCAGAATAACACCCTCCTGTCCCTAAAACTGTTGACCCACAAATGAACTGCCACCACTATAGGAAACAATTCGAGGAACGTCAAATCTCTCAATATGTCCAAGTCACACCTATGAGCAGGCCACTGATCAGAGCACCACCTGCCTTGAAAATAAATTCCAAGCCCAGCCGCACCATCCGCATTAGAGTGCACTTGCAACTCAGCCTCCAACAAATATAACTCTCTCCACAGGCTGATCCCATTGTGATGTTGCAGAAACTCCAGCCACACTCCCAAATCATCCCTCATCTCCCTTGTGACCCTGATGTGGTGATGTGCCTTGGTGACCCCCACTGTCTTGGCATAAAGGCGAGACAGAATTGCGCACCCCAGTGCTACCACCCTACATGCAAAGTTCAACTTTCCCAGTAATGACTGAAGCACCCTCAAAGTCAACTTGTTGGCCCCCAAACATGAGACAATTTCGCTCCTAATTACTTTCAACTTATCTTCTGGTAAATGAAAACACTGACAAACAGAATCCAAATCTATCCCTAAGTAGGTCAAACTGGAAGCTGGACCCTCCGTTTTCTCCTCAGCCAACGGGACTCCAACCAACTCAGCAATTTTCATGAAAGCAGTCAACAAGTCACTGCACTCCTGAGACCCCGCCCTGCCGATGAATATATAATCATCGAGATAATGAGACATATAACACGACCATGTCCATCGCTTAACAATCCACTCCAAAGCCGAGCTGAACTTTTCAAAGGCAGCGCATGAGATGGAACATCCCATGGGCATTGCCTTATCATAGTAAAAACAGACCTTAAATGAAAATCCCAATAGGTCAAAATCCTTGGGGTGCACCGTCAAGAGGCAGAAAGCAGATTTAACGTCACTCTTTGCCATAAGGGCACCCCTACCACAATCCCTAGCTAACTCAACCGCCCTATCAAACAAAGCATAGTGGACCGAACACAACTCGGGGGGAATTACGTCATTCACTGAAAGCCCCCTGGGGTAAGACAGATGATGAATCAATCGATATTCCCCAAGGGCCTTCTCTGGTACTATGCCCAGTGGTGACAATCTCAAATTCCCCATAGGCAAAGATTCAAAGGGGCCAGCCACACGGCCTTCTGTTAACTCCTTCTGTATCTTTTGCTCCACCACTGACTCCATGCCTATCACCAACTTCAGATTCCGAGCCACCATATGCTCCCTTTTCCTTACAAACGGAATTCGAAAACCAAACCTGAAACCGTTAACAACATAACATGCCTGAGCCGGATCTGTATAATCTCGTAGCAAGCCCTCGCGCACCCACCATTTAACTGGTGTTGGCGCCCTTACCCTCAGTGGACTGGGTCGGCCCCCCACCTCTGTCTGCACCAGGTTGGAATCCACGCTTGCCTCTCTGCCCTGAACCTCACCTGCCTCTCTGCCCTGCACCTCGCCTGCGCTGACAATTGATGGACACACACACTGCAGGCATACGTGTCTAAACCTGCAAAAGGAACAAAAACACTTTCTTTCGTTAAAGTCCCAGCAGGCCAAAGACTGAGCTCCCGTCTTACTCTGTTCACCACAAAAATTATCCACTGGCTGGGCATCTCCCTTAACAATAATATGCCCGCTATCTGCGCGCACCACATCCTTTCCCTGTATACACTCAATCCAAAGGTCATGGTCCTTCACATCCCATCGCACCTCGGGCGTAATGGCTGCATGCTGCCAGAATGCCTCATCATATCTGAGCCAACCGAAGCCTGCCTTCGTTAGATATGCTCACCTAACGATATAAAAATATTTCCATAAGGCTACCGCCCGCACTGGAAAGACCTGCATAACTACTCCCACATAGATAATGAAAGCTGACTCCCAGTTGGCTCAATTTCTATCTATTTTCCACCTCTTTGCTCTCTTGTACTCCTTCGGCTCAGGGCGGGCATTAGGGCCAGGAAGTAGGTCACAAAACAAAATGGTGAACAAATCTATGTAATCACCCTTCCAGATATTTTCCCTCGTGGACTGTAGCAGGTGGACCCCAAGCGGGGCAGAAATCCTGGCATATCCGCCCTGCAAAGGAGGGACCTCCCTGGCCTGCGACCCCACCAGGGCCATCCTGCTCTGGCCAGGGGAAACCGTAGCCATAGCCGGCAGGGCCGAGATGCTCGCCCCTCCCGCTAGGACTGCCTGAACCCCACTGCTCACCTCAAACCCGGCCTGCCCGCCCTGCAGCACCAACACCTGTGGGTGCCATACATCATCCACCCACACTAGTCTGTTCAGGTCCAGCTGCACCAGCAGTTGGTCTGTCCCAGCATTCACCTGTCCAGTTGCTACAGGATCCTGCTGCACCACAGGTGTCCCTGCCATGGATCCCTCGCTCCACTGCCTGCCTCTCCACTATGCCCATTACCAATGGGCACCTCCCCTATCTGAGCAGGCTGACTGCTTCCAACCAGTACCTGACCTTGCGTTGTTGTACCCTGAAGGGGTACCACATAATCACCATCACCCACAGCCGGTGCCCTTGAAGCTGCAACCTGCTGTACTCCAGCCACTGGCATCGATGACACCGTCACCCTCAGCCCAGTGCCTCCCTCCAGCAGCTGGGTGATCCTGGTGATCTGCTGCTCCATTCTGTCCACTTTCCTCACCAGCGCCTCCATCTCCGGCCTGCTTTAAGTTGGCCCCGCTGCCTCACTAATCTGGAAAGAAGGATCAGGTGAATTCCAACTCGCTCCACCAGAAACCTGACCACGCCCCTCATGCCCCCAGCCTCCAAAAGCCCAGAAGCTGTTAGGTGGGACATAATGCTATCCCACCAAGCCATCCTTGTCTCCATGGACTGCATAAAGGTCTGCCCATGGCCCTCCTGAAGCCAGGCAGGAGAGGGGGGGGCTGCTCCTGGCCCCCCTGGACTACCCCAGCAGAAGCCCCAGTGAATTCAACCACAGACTCCCTCCCCGTCACAGCTGCCCCCACAGCCAGGCCAAGCCCATCCTCCCTGCTGGGCCCAGCAACCACCTGCGAGGCCCCATCCATCTGCCTCAACCCCTCGCCAAGAGACCCCACCGAAGAAGGGGGGAGGGGCTCGTGGGGAAGCTTCTGTTCTCTGCCTTCTTGCCCCATCACCTCCTCGATTTGCTGTCCCCCTCTTCCCACCGGCCTTATCCACCCCTTGACCTTTCTTTGCCCTGTCCATGACACTGTCCCCAAACTGGGAGGGGGAGACAATACTGCAAGAGGGGGTGTACTCCCCCTTTAATGCTCAAGGGTTCCTAATTGAATTCCCCTCCCGACCGCGACCCCCCTACTTCCCCTCCCTGAATAGCCGGGACCCCCAGACACACAGAGAGCCGTCACTCCCTCCACCTAGCCTGTCCCCGATACCACCGTTTGCGCCACTCTCAGCCTCCAGCTGAACCCGCCCACCTGAAACTCTCTGCTTGCCACTGTGATCCCCGCTCCCTTTGATCAGGCCAAAGCCGGTCCCGCCCACCTAAAACCCTGACAGCAATCCCCGCTCCCCTGCTCAGGTGAAAGGAATGCAGCAGCTTCCGGTTGCATGCCGGCTGCCAAGTGAAGGGCTGCACGGCAACAGCACCATGTGGATCCTCCCGACCAATCCCGGAGGTGCATTTTCACGTCGCGAGTCTTGCAAGCTGCACCCAACCTAAATTCACCAGGCAGTTTGCAAGACAGTTTACCCGCCCAGCCAGCTGCTCCAAATTCTCCCCCCCAGACCCTGTGCCTCATTCCCCTGATTGGGGTGGGCACAGATTTCCCCCTGCAGTGCACGAGGCGCTTATCAGGGACTTTCTCATCCATTTTTTAAATTAATTATGTTGTTATGACACTGTCTTGGGATCACTGTTTCCCCCCTACAATTAAGACCTGTGCTATTATGGTGCTCCTATATGTGGGTGACACGGTTTTATTATCCCAAACCACAGTTGAGTTGAAGCAGCTGTTCAAAGGTTTTTCTATTTTTGACTCTCAGGAACATTTGTGTATTAACTATAGTAAAACAAAGCTTATGACCTTTGATCATAACCCTAAGGTTCATAAGTGGACTATTGATGATCATTCTATCACACAGGTAAAGTATTTTAGATACCTGGGGATATGTTTCTCACAAAATCGGGGATGGGATTTTCATATCTAGGAATAAAAATATATATGCTTAAAATCTATGGAAGCAGTTTTCCACTTTACCCATGCTATGGTGGCAACTTCGTGGCCCCTGTCCTTAGAGTTTTTAGAGCCAAATCTGTTGCAAATGCGGAGCAGATATTTGGGGTATGAAAGATACCACAGTTGTTGACATTACCCAAAATATTTTATTACATAAGTTATTGGCTCTTCCAAAATATACCCCAGTTTCAGTGGTGAGAGCAGAGGGAGGAGATTCTTATCCTGTATTTTATCTAGGGTTTACAAGAGACTGATTAATTTTTGATTCAGAGCTTCTAATTTGGATTCAAGTTGCCTCCCTAAAGTGTTTGGAGGAGCAATGTGGCCCTACTGTTTTGAGACATTCTTGATTTAGCCACATCTGTGTTTTGTTGAATAACTGGGGTTTTCCTGAAGTGGATTCCAGAATATTTTTATCCAGGGATAATATGGCACAGATCAAAATTAGAATCTATTATCGATGTAAACATCTTGACCTAGCTGCAATATATGACTATAATGTGTCTCCCTGGTACTCCTTTCTGAAAACAGATCATGGCATGGAGGATTACATTTTACACCTAAATTGCAGTTCTTTAAGAAAAGCATTTACTGCCTTGTGTTTTCAAACCTTTCATTCTGCTGTTCTTGAGGATCGTTATAAAGGAATAGAGAGAGAACTCTGGAAGTGCCCCTGTAGAGATGGGAATGTGGAGGAAATGCCACATTACCACATAAAAATTTGAGGAACACATAGATTTGGCCCCATTGGCTTAAAAAAAATAAATTGTACCAGACCTCAAAAGCTTGAATTGCTACTGAATAACAGAAACCCAGACAGTTTTCACAGGTTTGCCATTTTTACTAGGCATGCAGCCAAAATTAGGGGAAACTATAATTGATTGTATAAGGTTTTATACTAGTTTTTAATTTTATTTATTGTGTTTTTAACTGAGTTATTATTTTTGTTTTTATTATGTATTTCTTTAGGCCTGTTCCTTTTTATGATGGTATTAATGTTTTACAATAGTTTGGTATTCCATAAGGCCTTGATTGCGAATTAGAAATAAACTTGACTTGACTGACTACTTGGCATAAACATCGGGCACTATTGGGAATACGTGTAACAGGGCCAGTCCTGCGAGGTGATCCACACTCCAGTAACCCAGGCCCATGTGGGATCTTCATCTCAGTGTCTTAGATTATAAATTCTAGATTATAATGGGATTGTTCAACCCATCACCAATAGTTCATACAAACACTGTCCACACCATACAGTGGGTAAAAACATATGAATGACAGCACACCCCCATGGCGGGAGGAGGTGGAGGAGGAGGTAGAGGAAGCACAAGTGGAGGAGGAGGAGGAGGTGGTGGTCGTGCTGCAGATGGAGGACGCTGCCCTGGGGATCTCGGCCGGACTGGGGGAGGAGGAGGCACCCCGGAATTGGGTAAGGGGGACCAAGGGGAGGGGAACAGGTGGCACAGGGGCACCAGCGGGGGGAGGGGGCCTAGCCGGGCACCCGGCATGCGGGGGGGCACGGAACACAAGCAAAATTGGACAGGACTGTAACACCCCCACCATGTCCTGCAGACATGGAAATGGGCCCGGGAGGCCGAGCCCCCAGAGGAGACAGGCCCAGCATGGGCAGAGGAGGAGGCGGAGGAGGACAAGGAGGACCCACAGGGGAAGAAGGCCCTACCACGGGGGGCAGTGGGGGTTCCAGGAGACCTGGGACTTCATCAGAATGTGGGGGACCCTGGAGCACCAGCTGGAGCTTGCCCTAAACCAGAGAAATGAGCACGTGTTCCAGGACATAGTGTGGGACATGGGGGCAGCGGGACATCACCGGACCGTGGCCCAGTGCCGCTTCAATGCCAAGGAGCTAAAGAGGGGGTACAAGGCCATCCAGGACAACAATAGGTGGTCCGGACACAGAGCCCGGACCACCCCCTACTAAGATGCCCTGGACTGCATCCTTCATATGAAGGGGTCCATCGTGGCCCCACACCTCATGGGGAGCGCTGTTTTCCAGGGCAGGGAATGGGCTGAGGTAACCCCTCCACTCGCCGCCCCTCAGGAAGGCACACACTCCAAGGCCCCAGGCCCCCAGGAGGAATGCCCTGGGACCTCTGGCAACAGCAGCCCCCCCCCCCAGACAGCAGCCTGGAAAGCCCCCCACCCCAGGCCGGTGAAGTGGAGTCCGAGGCTGGCACCCTCATCACCCTCAGCCAGTGGTCCCAGGGGGACCCCACCCACACCAAGGGGCCGGCTTTGGAGGGGTCCGAGACTGACATAGAGGGTAACCGAGCAGCCATGAGGGGAGGCACGCCCAGGGCTGGGGGAAGGGGGGTGATGGAGGGCTGGGGAAGCACAGCCCAGGGGCTACTCCGGGCCCCCCAGGCATGCCAGAGGGTGGGAGGGGTGACTGGAGCCGCACCCAGCCCCCCAGACCGCCCTCCACCAACACCCCCCTCAAAACCTCCACAGGGCACAGGACAGAACAGCATCAGGGGCAGGCGGACAAGGAGGCAGGAGTGAAGGTGACCAGCCAATGGGCGGAGGACCCAAGTGAGGCACAGGGAAAGGGGGGGCACACCCGGGGGCCAGGGTGTCCCTGCTGGTTGGGGGGAGTTCGCCCTGCTATAGCTCAGCAGGTCCAGAATCTGGGGGTCATACTGGACACAGACCTCCACCTGGAGCGGCAGGTGGAGGCAGTCACTAAGGCTGCCTTCCGCAAGTTGTATCTGGTGTGTAGGCTGCGTCCGTTTGTCTCCGGCCCGGACTTGGCCTCCCTCATCCATGCTTTCGTCACCTCGAGGCTGGACTACTGCAACGCGCTCTACATGGGGCTTCCCTTGTTCCTGATTCAGAGGCTGCAGCTAGTGCAGAATGTGGCAGCTCGTCTCCTCATGGGGACGGGCCTTCGGGAGCGTATTACACCTGTGTTCCGGGCTCTGCACTGGTTGCTGATAGCGTGCCGAGCCAGGTCCAAGGTTTTGGTGTTGATCTATAAAGCCCTTCACGGTCTGGGCCCCTCATACCCCAGGGACCGCCTCGCCCTCCGTGCCCCAGAACGGCTCCTTTGGTCTGCCGGGGGTGCTTCTTGGAGGTCCCCCGTGTTAAGCAGGGGGCCACAATGGAGAGGGCATTCTCTGTGGCTGGACCGCGCCTTTGGAACTCCCTTCTGGAGGAAGCTCGCCTGGCCCCCAGCCTGTTGATATTCCGGCGAAGTTGTAAAACCTGGCTGTCCACCCAGGCCTTTGGGGAGGGTGGGGGGGGGGTAAGTTTTTTTTTTAGCTCCCCCACCTTTTTATTATTGTTTGAATGAAGGCCCTGAGCCCTGTTTTAATAATTTTATATTGTTATTGATGATTTTAAATTGTTTTTATGTATGGTATTTTATTGTTGGAATCCGCCCTGGGCTGTTCGCAGGAGGGGAGGGGTACAAATGTATAAAATAAATACAGGTGGTCCAGCAGGTGGCTATAGGGGTCTGGGCCCTAACTATGACAGAATCCTGCCGGTCCATCTCCCAGCACTTCGGGGTAGACCTGAGAACCGTTGCCTGTATCGTCCGGGATGTGTGCGAGGCTGTGGAGGGCATGCTCCTGGACAGAACAATCCAACTGGTGGACCAGGGGGCCATGATGGCAGTATTCGTGGCCGGAAGATTCCCCAACTGCATTGGTGCTGTGGACAGCACCCACATTGAAATCCTCCACCCCTCCTCAGGGGAGGCTTCAGAATATGTCAACAGACACGGGTATCACTCCCTGCAGCTGCAGGCGGTTGTGGATCACCAGGGCCAGTTCATAGACATCTTCATGGGCAACTCCAGCCGCAGTCACGATGCCCAGATCATGACCATCTCCCCCAGATCTCTGGGGGGACTTTGCTGACATGGGAATGACCTGGATAGAAGGGGTACCGATGCCCTCCTGTATCCTGGGTGACCCTGTCTATCCCCTCACCCGGTGACTAATGAAGGTCTACTCAGTCGCATGCAACCCTGTGGAGGTGCTATACAATACCCGCCTGTGCTCCAGCAGGACCGTGGTGGACCGAACCTTCAGGGACCTCAAGCAGAGCTGGAGGAGCCTCACTGGGCAGCTAGACTACACTGTGGAGACCTCGACCCTGGTGATCAGTGCCTGCTGTGTGCTGCACAATGTGTGCGAGACCAAGGGGGCAGTCCTGGAATACCCCGAGCCCAACCGGCCCCACCAGCCAGGTGCCCCTGTACGTGAACTGTGGGAACCCGAGGGAGTACCGTTATGCCAAGCACATCTGAGATGCCCTGGTGAGGCATATCAACTGGGAGGCCAAGGTGTGAGGGCTGCAACAACCCGGCCCAAGCCTGGGGGTTCCCTGGCCCAGCCCCTACACAGTAGGCAGTCCGGTACCCCACCCCCCCTCCGCTGTCGCCCAGTAATGGGAACAGGAGACAATATAGTGCAACCACAATTTATTTAAACTGCGTGTGCATGTGCACCCGACCCCACTCCCTCCACCCCAGCTGTGCTCCGTCCCCTATAGTGACCCCCACCTCACACTGCCCTCCCCCTTCCCCCCCTTCCCCCCCATCCACCACATTTCCTGGGACACTCACTTGAGCACCCGGTTTTCACTATGGAGCTCTTTGAGCTCCCCTCCCCACCGCTGTCTGTGTCCCCAGCAGTGTCCTGGGCTGCCTCCTGGGCCAGTGGGCAGGTGGTTGGGGGAGGGAAGGCCTTGGACCTGGGGGACCCCCCTGAGCGGCTGCACCCTATGGAGGGTAGGAAGAACCAGGAGGCAGATGCATGGCCCCTACGGGCGTCGGGGCGGCTGGGGCAGTTGGGGATGGGGTGGGGGTGCCGAGGGGCCTGGTATGGGCCTCTGGGCAGGCAGGGTGCCTGGAGGGGTGGCTGACATCACATAGGCTCACATAGTGCCTGCGTGCAAGAGCAGGGAGGTCCCAATATCATGGGACCTGTCCATTTTGGCAGAGTGCTCCTGCACCATGCCTGTAATGGCCTGCTCCAGCCACCTGAGCGCTTCCACCTGCCTGCAGGGCTCCCAGCACTCCCACCTCCACTCCAGATGCACCTTGGCCTGGAGTCGCATGTCCCGCGCCTCCACCTGCTCCAGGGACCGCTCGATGGCTGCCTCCATCTAGTCCACAGCCTATCATCCTCTCCCCCTGTTCCGCCGAGGTCCAGACAATATCCTTGGCCTGGTCCTCCCTCCGCCTCGGTGAACCCATGCCCCGTGCTCCATCATGTGCTGTGCTGGGGGCATGGGCCCTGGAGACAGTGGCTTTTGGGGTTGCCCTGTAGGGTACAGGAAGGTGAGTCGCCTGCCACCCCAGGACCCCACCCTCGGCCCTGGGAAGGGACCGGAGCTCCATGGTGTGTCACCTGGCCCTTTACCACTGCCTCCCTGGCCCCTCCCACCACCTCCAACTGTCCCAGGACCCCCTCCCGGCACCACAGTGGGCCCTCCCACCCAGACCACGTGCTTCACCTGGTTCCTCCGCCTGCTGCCCAGTCTCCTTGACGCCTGCCTGCTCACCCACCTGGGTCTGGTGCTGGGATGTTCCATGCCCTGTGGGTGAGGAAGGGGGGTTGTTGGTGTAGGGATGTGCGGGCGGGTGGGCGGGGCCCAGGCTCCCTTCCCGTCTTGCTTGTGGGCAGCTGGGGCTGGCCCCAGCCTATCCATCCCCCCTTGGCCCCTGCCCCCATGGGCCCAGTCCCTCTCCCCTCCCGGTCACCTGATTACCATCTATGTCAGTCTCTGATCCTTCTGAGGCCAGCCCCTCAGTGTGGGAATTCTCACCCATGGACCAATGGCTTAGGGTGATGAGGATGCTGGCCTCGAACTCCAGCTGTCCAGCCTGGGGGTGGGTGCTCTCCAGGCTGCTGTCTGGGGGGGGCTGCAGGTGCCAGAGGTCCTGGGGCATTCCTCCTGGGGGTCCGGGGCCCTGGAGCTTGTGTCTACCAGGGGGGCGGCGAGGGGAGGGGGTACCTCAGCCCATTCCCTGCCCTGGACCACTGCACTCCCCATGAGCCATGGGTCGACTATCGAGCCCTTCATGTGCAGGATTCTGTCCAGGGCATCATAGAAGGGGGCGGTCCGGGCTCCGTGTCCGGACCACCTATTGTTGTCCCTTATGGCCTTGTACCCCCTCTTCAGCTCCTTGGCCTTGGAGTGGCACTGTGCCACAGTGCAATGGTGCCCCACTGCCTCCATTTATCACATTATGTCCTGGTAGACGTGCTCATTCAGCTGGTTGAGCGCGAGCTCAAACTGGTACTCCAGGGTCCCCCAGATCCGTATGAAGTCCCAGGTCTCCTGCAGCCCCCACTGGCCCCCTCTGTGGTAGGGCTTCCTCCCTTGTCTCCCCTGTGGTTCCTCCTCTTCCTCCTCCTCCACTGCCTCTTCTACCGCCTCCTCCTCTGCCTGGGCTGGGACGGTGTCCTCCGGGGGTTCGTCCACCCGGGCCCGTTTTTGTGTCTGCGGGACGCAGGTGGGGAGGTTATAGTTGGGTGTGGCTATGACCCCTCTTGCAGGCCACCCCTTTCCCCCCCCCTCCTTTCCGGGAGTCCGGACTATTCCCCTGCCCCCCCTTGGTGCCCCTGTCCCCCTGTTCCCTTCCCC
>QEPC01013943.1:1303130-1318342 GCA_003113815.1 Sphenodon punctatus
GGTGGGAGTGCGTCCGTGTAAATGACCACGGGTGGATGGGAGCGCATGCACGACCCACCCGCCAACACCCGCCAGCACCTTCCAACACCCATGGAGCAGCCGCGAGGGAGCCAGAGCCCTCCATGGGTGGAGATGGGTGAAGATGGGTGGAGATGGGTGTTCAACACCTGAGCGTCCGTGTAAAAGCCAAAACACCCACGTGGAATGGACGGGCGAAGCCCCAAAGCGCCGGCACCACGGGGCACGGATGCGCTACCACACAGACATGCCAACAGGGTGGGGGGATGCTGGATGTCTGGCTGAGAGCCTGTAAAGGAGGGAGGAACCATGGCACACACACGTGGGCTCCCACGATGGTGACCAGGAAGGCCCACGAGAAGGCTATGGGAGCCAATGCCACCCCACGCAGGGGAAGGGGCCAGGTGAGCACGGGGACCCTGGGGCACCCGGGGGGGGAGTAGGCCCGGCAAGGTGGTTCAGGGGAGGATGTGCCTCAGGCGGAAGGCACAAAGGGGGGGCAAGAGACCACCATCAGGGGGGCCGCGAGGGGGAACAGGTGGGGGAAAGCACCAGGAAGTAACACAGCACATGTGTCCCAGCACAGGGCAGAGGGTCCGCACCAGCGGGACCAACGGTTGATGACCCCCAGCCCAGCACCTCCCAAGGGCATGGCCTAAGGAGCAGTAGCAAGAGTGAGGTGAGCGTGAGGGCAGAACACCCCTGCGGGAGGGAAGGGCCACACCCCGGGCCTGACCACCGGGCCCAGGGACACAGTGTAGGAGGCAGCAGCATAACCCGGTCACCTGTTCCCCGCAGTACAGCTCCCAGACAACGGAGCACTGCACCACTGGGACAACAGCTGAGGAGGGCCTCCCAGACAGCCAGGTGAGCAAAAGGGAACCCCAGGGGGAAGAGGGGGGGCAATAGGAGCCATAGTAATCCCTGTCGCACTGCTCCCAACAGTACACGACCACCACCACGGTGACCCCATTCACAGGGCGGGCCCCATGCCGCCAAGTCGGTTGGCCCCCCACACGGAGGTCCAAAAAGTGGGAGCCCTGGTCCAGGCAGGAGGTATGGGACTTTATACACATGTGGGGGTCTGAAAGGGTCCAGCATGACCTGGTGCGAAGCTACAAGACCAGACAGTCAATGAAGCCATCACCCAGGAGATGCAGTGGCAGGGGTACAATAGGGATGTAAACCAATGCATGCAGCAGGTAAAGAACTTGAGGTCTGGATATAAAAATATCAGGGACAATAATCTCAAGTCCGGCCGGACCATGCACAAAGCTGAGTTCCAGGAGGAGCTGGACAAATTCCTCTGCATGGACAAGGACATTGTGGCCTCCCGCACACACGGCAGCGCCTTCACCAGGGGCAGGCACAGGGACACCACCCAACCCCCCCAACAGACCCCACAGAGCAAGGGGGGGAGGGTGCCCCTGACGAGGCCAGCCACAAAGCGGGAGGTGACAGCCCCGTCGTACAGGGGGAGGAGGTGCCCCAGGGATTCGAGCGCCGGACCACCACACTCCGAACACACCCACAAAGACCCACAGGTCATCCGGCCACAGGGACAGGGGGCATGTGCAGAGCAAGCGGAGACCTGGGACGGCCCCCAGGAGGTGGAGGAACAGGATACAGGTATGATCACCCCAGCAGAGCCGGGGGGGTTGGGGGGGATATCATCCAGGCAAAAGCTGGTGTGGCCAGGGCCGGGGGCCAGGAAACAGTAATGGGACCCCCTACCATTGCAGCTAGGGACAGCCTGGAGGTGCAAAAGGTGGAGGTCGCAGAGGAGGAGGAGTACGAGGGGGGCCAGGCAGCACCCCCACCACCAGGTGGACCACCCTCCACGGCGTGGCTCATGGGCCATGGAGGGACCGGGTGCAGAGGGGGGCAGGTACAGGGGGAGGCCACCTGGGGGTGAGCAACCACAAGAAGCAGGGCCCAACAGGGGTGGGGTGGTGGGGGCTGGTGGGAGAGGCTGGTGGACCCACAGCAGCCCCCACGGAACACAGGATGGACCTGGACCCCACTTGCAGCGATCTGTGGCCTGGGGGAGATCCCACAAGAGGGAAGGACAGGGGCATCCCAAAGGGGAGGGCAGAGGGGGGAAGCCACAAAATGGGGGCCGCCCCACCAGGCATCCCAGGACATGTGGTAGTGGGCAGCAGAACACACTGGCCAGGTGCACTAACGTTCTGTCCAACCTCCCATTCACAGATCAGGCACCCACTCATGTGAGGGGAGCAGATGCCAGCAGCGTGGAATGGAAACAGGAGATGCGGGCCAGGAAAAGGCGCCGGAGGGAGGACCTCGGCAGGGAGCTGCTAGTGAAATCACAACGGTTAGCCGAAGTGCACTCCCGTGAGCTCTCACTCACCAGGGAGCTCATCAGAGGGGAGGGGGGCTGGACCGGGAGATCCTGGCTGCCATGATGGCCTGGTCCCACACTGAGCACCTCTTGGACAGGTGCCAGGCTGCCACCCTCCAAGGCAAGCAGCAATGTGCCTGTGACAGGCTGGAGGGTCAGGCCGCATGGCTCATGGACCTCATGGGGGAGGCCATGTGGGCCCTGAGGCATGACCCCCAGCGCGACAGGCCATGCCATGCCACAGAAGGAGGGCCGGCAGCCGACCAACACCATGGCAGCTTCCCACTGGTGCCGGTGCCCCCCCCGCACCTCAGCCACCGATGGTTCCCCTAGCAGTAACCCTATCCGGGCCTGGTCCATGGGGTCCCCCTCCCCCACATGGGGCAGCAGTACCCACTTGCAGGGCCGCCCGTCCAGCCTGAACCCCCTGTGGTTCTGCACCTGCTGCCACCCCAACCCCTCCACTGGGAGACGATGTCCCCACCCCAAGACCATGCACCCCAGGTCAAGTAACCGCCCATGGAGGCCACTCCACCCCCACAGGTAAGGCCTCAGCACCCTGGGACCCTGGGGGTTGTGAGATGTAACCCCGGTAGGGGGGCCCCGATGGGAAACTGGGAAACTGCACGAGGCGGGACCCCAGTACGGAACACATTGTGGAACCCACGCTGAGCACACGTGGTACACGGGATGGGGAGCGACAGCCACTGCCAGGGGCATGTGTACCTGCATGGTGCCTCAGTATGTGACTGGCCAGGTGCCGTGATACCATGAGTGGACTGTCCCAGGGGGGCGGCACCTTCAGGGAGCATCCTACAGCACATGCCTTGCTTGTGTGGGGAGGAGATGGCTCCCCGGACCCATATGGGGCACCCAAGTGCCAGTGCACCGACAAGGGACAGAGGTGAGTGCACATGGTGATCCCTTAAACCATTCTTGCTCCTCCAAGCAGGGACCAACAGTGGAGGCCGGTGTGGAGTCGCCAGTGGATGACAAGAAGGCCGGACTGTCAACCCGGAGAGCCCTGCAGTCAGCTGAGGCCAAGGCACTCCAACCAACGAGCCCCGGTGGTGCGGTCAGGAGAGGGAGAGGCCACCGCAGATGTTGAGACCCGCCCCCTTCCATTGTACATGTCCCCCCCATAAAGGTGTTGTACCTATTCCTTGCTGTTGCTTCCTCTGTCCGGGAACATGGGTGGGGTTGTGTGGCATACAGGGGAGCACCGGCAGGTCGGGGGCTCTGTGAACTCCCTGGCCAGCTGGCAGGGCTGGAAGCTAGACTAGCGATGCCTCATGCAGTGGAGGTGGCATGATCAGGTGTGCACTGGGCCTCTGTTGGCCGGTTGGCATGTGCAGGGCAAGCGCAACCCATGGCCGACAACGAGGGGAGGGTGATTGCCACCGGGCCACCCACGGGAACCGTTCTGTGGACTCAGTAGGCCACACATGAAGTGGAGGGCAAGATACAGGTAACGGGTAGGGCCCTGCAGTTTGGAAGCGGGTCCAAGGCCTACAGACATGGTTGTGGGCCCGGCACTGGCCGGCGGTTGGCTGCCCGGGCAGCAATGCGGTGGCAGATGCCATCCCTGTTCGCCTCAGAGTGGCGTGGGGTTGCCCCTTCCTGGGCACATTGGTACGGGGGCACTGGCCCGGCCCAGGGTAGAGGTGGAGGGATGCCACGGAGCCCAGTAGGGCACGGCTTCGGACAGACGCCCCCCTCACCCATCGCATGAGTGCTGCCCTCCTGAAGTTTGCTGCCCTCCGCCGCCATGCTCCCAAGAGGGTGGACCGCCAACTCTGCAGGCAGAGCAGGGTAATCGGCTGGAACAGCATGTGCATCAGCAGGAGGCCCACGCCCAGGAGGTGCAGCAGCATGGCCCTGGGCCATAGGTCCTCGTCCCCCGGCAGCATGGTTCTGTTGCTTACCACTCCCTGCCACACACTGCTGGCATGTGCTGTGAGTGCGGTGCGCTCAGCTGTCAGACCTGTGCCCATAGACCTGTGCCCTGTGCCCATAGCCCACCCTCCCCTGGTGTCGCGGGAGCTCCTCCGTGTGCACCCAGTCCGGAATCGCTGTTTTCTGTGTGCTTCATGTTCTCATGCTATAGCCTGTCCACCCCACACCTGACCGGCCGCAGCCGGCCCCATTATAGTCTGGGACACGTGGTGCCCCTACCCCGGGTTGCAACTTGGTGACCGGGCGGGGGCACCTGTGTAGCTCCCTCCCAGATGGCCTGGCTGCCTCCAGCAGGGTGGGCAGGCCAGGGCACCGGGGGCGACTGATTGGGTGCACCTGCTATCCCTGCATGGGGCCTAGCGCATAGACCAGTGTGCGCCCGGGCTTGCTGGTGGCAGCTGCACTCCTTCTGTCATCACCTCCCATCCCTCTTGACAGCCTGATTAGTGTGTTGACTGTACTGTCTGTGTGCTCAGTTCCTGCAGCTGTGCAGGGTCCGCGGCCCATGCCTCACTTTGTTGCCATGCATTGTTGCTTCCTGTGGCCTTATCGCTTGACATTGGGGTTCCCCCATATCCCCTACCACCCCTCCAGGGAATGTGGGCCCCCCTGTCCATGGTGTCAGTGTTCCTGGCTTGCTGGACCATGGCTGGCTGCACTTTCACAATGAGGCAAGTGCCCGCAGCTGCTGGCTGCATGCTGAGATGCTGGGGCTGCTTCCCTTTCCTGATGGGCGAATTCCAGAGACGAGGTGCTTGCNCACCAGACTCCCGGCTACCATGGGGCCCCCCCATCCGTGGTCCTTCTGCGAGACCATGGCCCTGTGTGACCTGTGGCATACCCCAGCTGTGCAATTGCTTCTGAGCTGCCTGGAAAGCCTGTCGGGTGCCAATGTGGGCCTGAGCTCTGGCCTGTGTTACTTTGGCTATGAGGCGAGTGCCCGGGATTGCTGGCTGCATGCTGAGACGCTGGGACTGTTTCCCTTTCCCGATGGGCGCATTCCGGAGATGAGGTGCTCGCATGTGGTTTGGTCCGTGGCGGAGACCGTGTCTGATCTGTCTGCGTGCAGCCTGGCTGCCTACATGGTCTGCCTGGCGGGGGGGGCTGCCTTAGCCATGTCCTACTTTGCCTGCATTCACGGGGCCCGTGGGTACCAGCGCTCTCGTGGGCCGATGTATCACCGGCTGTTGGAGCTGGGCCACCTTCCGTGACCCCCGACTGCTGACTCCTGCTTATCTGAGCCCACCGTGGCAGAGCTGGCAGCGCTGTCGGGCGTGTGGTCCCGCTCCGATGTGCAGTTGGGGCTCTCCATGCAGGATCCATTCGAGGCATCCTACCTGGTCGCCCACCAGATGTCCGTGCTAGGGTACCACTGGGGCATGCTCCATTGGCCACACTTTGTTCACCTGGTGGGTCACCCGAGCCCTGGCCCCTTGGTGGCCCCCTCCAGCTGGCTGTGAGTCCCTCTGTGCCTTCCGGGCCCTGGTTCTAGCCCTGCTGTGTGCTCCCACCTCCACCCTGGTGCCTTGGTCCACTGCCTGTTCCCTCCTTGATGTCCCGGCTGTGGTGCTGTGCTGCCTGCTTCCTGGGGTACTACTGCACCTGCCTGTGTCCTGCTCTCTGAACCGCCCCCTGGCTCCCCTGGATGCTGCTGACTGTCCTCGTCTTCCTGTGCTCCCTCCAGCACCCCTTCCCCCCCTTGGGTGCCTGTGTGACCTCGGGGTTCTGGGGCCCCTGGACTGCACCTCCCGGCTACCTCCCGTGGTGTGTGTGTGTTTGTGCCTTTGGACCGGCTGCACGGCTCCGGCTCTCCTGCCTCCCCTCCATGGCACCCTCGCCATCGCTTCGGGTCCGTGTTTGCCTCCTGGACCATGCCCGGGCCACTGTCTGTTCTGTGTGGCCTCCCCCTGTGCCTGTACCCTGACCTTTCGGGTTCCCCCAATTCCAGGGCTGAGTGTGTAGCTGTGGGTGTGCCTGTGTGGGCGGTGCTGTTGTTGGGGGTCTGACTGCTGTTCCCCGTGCCCGATCCTGCCCCTGGCCCGTTCCTCCCCTTCCCTGTCCCACTGCCCCCCCTTTCCCGCTGTGCCTGTTGTGCCATGTATGTTGTCTGTCCCGCTGTGTGCCCCCTTCCCATCCTATCCCCTGTGGGTGTGTGTGTGCCCGGGTGTGTGCTTGTGCTGTGTGTTCCACTGTGCCCTCGATGTCTCTGTGCCTGTTGTGTGTGGTACCTCGGTGGCTCTTCTCCCTCTCCCCCCTCTCTTCCTGTTTCCCTTGTGTGGATGTTCCCTTTTGTCCCTTCTGGCTTTGTTTACCCTCATCTGGCCAAGTCTGTGTCCCGCCCCTCCCCGGTGCCTTCTGGGTGTTTTGAGCACAGCCGGGAATCGTTGTAATGTCTGTTGCGCTGCCCCGGGCCATGGTCTGCCGGTCCGATTCCCTGCTGTGGTCCCGCTTCCATCACATAAATTTGGGGCCTCTCTTTACCATGGGGTGTGGTTGGCCGGTTCACCACCGCTGGGAATCTACTGTGGTGAATCGGGTGCCCGAATGTCTGAAATCACCCTTAGATGCCCAGGCATCCAGTCACATAAGATCCTGTTGTAGTTCTTCACAGTCTACTCATGTTTTAATTACCTTGAATAACTTGATGTGATCTGCAAATTTGATCACCTCACTCTCAATTTCTCTCCTAACCCTGAAAGAGTTTTTTACATGGATATTCTTGTAAAGGTCATTTGCGCACATGCCGGTATAAATTTTTATATGAGCAGCATCAATGTGCATGTGCGAAGTGGCCACCAGGCCATTTTGCGCATGCAAAATTCACCTTTTATTTTTATTTATTTTTTAAATCATTTGATCTGATCATAAATTGGAATTAATTATGAGACCAGCCATTGGTTCTGATTTTGTTCAGTCTGAATGAAACACCTGGTTTCAATTGAAATTGGAAATGTATGAAATTTTTATTTCAGTCCTGGATTGCTGAAAGTATCCCCTGGAAATAGCTGAGGTTATTCAGTGGGAAGCTACCAAGCGCTTTTCAGGGGATGAGTGAAAGGAAATCATTTTGTAAATAAAAGGCTTAAAGAAATAGGTGCATTGGTTGATCTTTGCCAGGTTTTAATTTCATTTATCATTTCATTTCAATTTTAATTCTGTTTTGGTGTTGATCTACAAGGCCCTTCACGGTCTGGACCCCTTGCACCTCAGGGACCGCCTCGCCTTCTGCGCCCCAGAGCGGTTCCTTTGATCTGCCCGGGGGTGTCTTCCTGGAGGTACCCCGCATAAAACGGGGGGCCACAATGGAGAGGGCATTCTCGGTGGCCGCGCCGCGCCTCTGGAACTCCCTTCTGGAGGAAGCTTGCCTGGCCCCAAGCCTGTTAACATTCCGGCAAGTTTGTAAAACCTGGTTGTTCTCCCAGGCCTTTGGGGAGGGGGAGGTTAGAGGGTTTTTACCTCCCCTACCCTATTTATTGTTTTAATTGTTAATTGTTTCCCGGGGCCTTTTTTAATATCTGAATTGCATGTTGATGGATTTTAAATTGTTTATATTTTTTTAATGTATTATTTTACTGTTGGAAGCCGCCCCGAGCTGTTCTCAGGAGGGGCGGGGTAAAAATTCAGAAAATAAATAAATAAAATAAATTCCACCAGTATGAATTCCAACCTTAGACTCCCTGCTCTCACCAGGGATGCTCAACAAGCCTATATTCTGCCCCCTGCTGCCACCAGGGGACAATCACTGATTCCACCCCCCTCACTGGGGAAATACGGCAACCCTCCAACTTCCTACCGGTACAACTCCACATATCTAGGCAGCACCTAAATTTCTCAACAGCCCCCCCCCCCCAACTTCCCGGCCCAACCGAAAGGCACGACCGGCCCAACCGAAGGGCACGACCAAAGGGCAGGCCCCTTTGGTTGTGCCCTTCAAGCCGTGCCCCCGACACGCACCTCTGGCTGCCCCCGATGTTAAGAGGAGTGGCCCAGAAGAGTGTCTCATGGCCCCACCTCCGCAGCATGGGAGGGAAGAGAGGGCAATTCCATGGCCCTTCGACAGCCAGAGTGCAATTCCCCACCCACGGTACCAGTTCATGGTCTCTGCTGTCATCAATAGATGCAATGGGTGCATAATGCAGAGCACACAATTGAAACGTAATTTAAGCTAAAGTGCCAGGCTTAAAACAACATTGGTTGGAGGGTGTTTAAATCACTCTTTGAAAAGCATGTTCTCTTTAAATTTATAAAATAGGAAATCCTGGAAATGTTCTCAGGTCAGTTCAGCTCCTCTGTTTACATTTATTAGGAGCATTCTTTTTAGAAAGAGAAGGAGAAGTGAAATCTTATCATGGTTATTACTAAAGGTAGGTGTATAGGGGGACAACCACCAGCTTCTATGAGTACCTTTTTCCCTGGTGTTTGGGGAGGGAGTAGGAATAAAAGGGTTCTTGGTCAGACTCTGCCTCCCCCCCAATCCTCATTGTCAAAATTGTCTTCAGCACCAATGTCACTTGACCCTGTGGATCCAAATCCATCTATATAATCAGCAGAGAGACTCAGACCTCAGTATGATGACCCTAGGTTTCCACAGAATGATTTGTGGGGAGGCTTCACGCTTTCACCTCCACTGAAGAAGATAAGGATGTTTTACAACTCATCAGGAGATGTCAGACCATTTAATGTCAGACCTTTGACTAGCTGGCTTGACTTAACCAAGCCATGTACGTGCACTTGAGACCTCGCATCTTCATGAATGTTAGACCCCTTGTCTCTCCCTCTGTTCCCCTTCCTATGTCTCTCCCCCAGCTCCTGTCTCTCAGATTGTAAGCCCTAGGGGCAGGGACCGTGTCTATTTTATTACTTTGTAAAGTGCCAGGTACACTGCTGGCGTTATATAAATGTTTGTTAATAATAATAATAATAAAAGCTGAGCAAGGAGAATCTGCCAAATTTATTATTCCTAGGTTGGATGGTTATTATACTGTCTACTAATCTGGTCCATAATCGCCTTCAATGGCAACTTCTAGTGCTCACAATCTAGATACAGCAGAGGGCTTCAATTTTCTTTAACCATCCACTACTGAACACCTTTATAATTAATATTATTTGAAGTAACAATATGCAAGAACCTCTCAACCATCTTCTACTAGCCCCTACTGTGTCTTCTATCAAAGATGTTCAAAAAGCTCGCACCTAGCCCTCAATCCATATGCTGCTGACATTAACCAAGCATTTAACTCTTAATCAGACAGCAAGATCAGACACATCAGGGACAGTAGTGCTATGGTCCACCTTGCCCACCATACAGAAATAAGGAGGTTGGCTGACTATTTTTCTGTTAGTGAGAATAGATAGATCCACTCAAAGAAGAAAAGAAGGTTTCTTCCCTGCAACTGATATTCATTTATTTCTCCATTTGCATCTCCCACATACCTTCCCCTCTATATTGCAGTTCTAATTTCAGAGCAATGAGCTTTGAGTTAGTGGAGAGAAGGAACTGAGACAGAAGTTTGGCTCTGCCTTCCTTTATAACTCCATTTTTGTGGTGCACAGAGAATGTTGTATTGGGGAGGTGTTAAAACAGACAGGGAAATGTTCTGAAATAGCTGCCAATCCAAATGCAATCTGGACGCAGCAAAAGGACACAGTACATCTCAAAGAACATCAGTTATAAGTAGGTAACCTTTTGTTATGCATATTTTATTAGGATGGTAGGGGTGTGCACCAGGCCACCATGTCATTTTCATTTCTCATTTTCATTATTTAAAAATGTCATTTTCGTTATCGTTATTAATAGCAATGCCATTTTCGTTGTTGTTATCAGTATAATTTCAAACTAAGATTTCATTTTTAGTATCGGTTTCACTATCGATTCTGATAACAAAATATATATAATGTTATATATTATAACATAATATATTTATTGTTGGAATTTTGATTTTTTTAATTTTGATTTGTTTTTTCTTTCTTGTACAATGATATGATTGGAGCATATTTATGGCAATGACCAGTGGTCATGCTAAATAAAGGATGATGATGATGATGATGATGATGATGATGATGATATATATAATAAAACAAACTAAATCTCTCTATATATACACACAACTAATATCTATTTAAATCTAAGGGAGACAGGGGAAGCGGAAAGAAAAATGATACTTTATCTAATCAATTATCTATATAACTATTCAAATCTATTCTATATAATATATATCTACATATATTCTAAACTACCTACCTATATATAATGTACAGGGGGAGAAGGGCAGGAAAATTGAGAAGGTAAAATGTAGGATATGATGAAGGAAAGATATTGGTAATACAATGAGGGCTAGGGAGGATATTTGTGTGCAAGCACCACAGTTCTGTAAACACAACCTGACAAGCAGAACTCTCACAGAACGAAGAGAAAAAACCTGGCCCTCCCATTACAAAGGGTTGCAGTGCCCTCCGCCAGAGCCCCTCTGATTGGTTTTGGGAGGCAGCAGGCATTGAGCAATCACAGAGTGCCATGTGAATGCTGGGGCCTGCTTGTGCTGCTCATTGTCCATCGATACATCCATCAGATACTGCTGAGCTGCTCGCCCCTCTCAACACAGGCACAGTTCAAGATTTCATCCCTGTTTAGGGCTTCAAGATGTCCTCTCCCTCCTACCCTCTCCACATTTTCCCTCCAAAACCCAGCTTCGTCAACACTAATAATAATGACAATGATAACGACATTGTTGTTTTTCTTATTGTCATTATTGATTGTCGTTTTTGTTATTGCAATAATTAAAACGAAAACAACAATTTTCATTATTGTTATTGTAATAAGAAAAACAACATGCACACCCCTATAGGACAGTGACTAGAGGCCCGTACTGAGAATGTACTCCATTGGGGTAGGTATTCTACAACCATAAAGCTTAGTTTTCCGCCAAAGTGTTTGTAACCTTTTTTGTTGTTGTTTAACACACACACACACACTCACACACATAAGGAAGCACAAAAAATGTAATTTTTACATGCCCCCGGCATGTCTTTCATGCACATACAGGCAGCCCGCACTGGCAGCACCAGTGAAAGCAAGAGCAGAGAGACAAGCAGAAAGCAGTCACTACACAGATGCCCTAGGATTTCTGACCGCATTTCTATGATGCTGGCAGATATGTGTATGCACAAAGGCACTGCCTGTAACCTAATTAACAGGCCACAGACACACGCGTGCACATTAGCCTGCATTCGCCAGCATTCGCCAGTATAGTGGGCTCCACATTCTCTGAGACCACACCATTAGTGGGTGTTGTGGGTAAGGTGGGTGTCCGATGGGGGAGAACACCTAATAAATGGTGTTGACTAATATGGGCTAGTGTTAGTTAACGTGGGCTAATGTCTTGTTTGTTAACACCTATAGTTCCAGATTTATTTTAAACATCTTCCTTCCTTGTTTTTATTTTATTTCCTCTATGCTGTCAACTCAGTGTTAAAGGCCTACTAACTTTTAATTGACCTATTCTGCGTCAGCTGCAGCACAGTTTCAGCTGAAAGATCATAGAAAAAATTATGAGTTGGTTGATACTATGGGAATAATATTTTAAACCTCTTACATTTACAGATGGCTACACATGAAGTACTCTGATATAATAAATGAATTGCAGACTTCAGCACAGGGCAAACCCTGCAAAAACTCTCAGTTCATGGGAATGATGCTGGTTGACCAATAACCTACAATATTTATTAGTATATTGAAAAATAAATACTTTCCACAGAGGTAGATCATTTAGAATTGCATACTTTAATATTAAGAATGGAAACTTGGTTGGAAAATTTGCCTCTTATATGGTGTTTAATGTTGTAACTGTTTGATTCTGAATGTTTTCAGGGTCAACAGCTGTGGTCCAGAGACGAATGGTTCGGATCGTGGGGCACAGTGAGAAGGCCGAGTTAGTTTGGAGTGGAAGGCGGGGAATGCTATGGGAGCAGCTGTTGCCAACGGTGCATGCTGGACCGTTTCCATGGCACCCTGTTGATATTGTTGTCCATTTGGGGGAGAACAATTTAGAGTTGGTTAAGGGAATGGAACTGTTAAAATGGATGAGGGCAGATATTACCAAGATTAAAAACTTGTTCCCTGGGGTGTTTATTCTCTGAACTCAGTTGATGGAAAGACGGGTATGGAAGTGGGCTAATAGGCCAGGAAAGTTGGACAGGGGTAGAAGAAAAGTGAATAAATAAATGGAAAGATGGTTGCTATCTCAGGGTGATCAGGTTATAAATCATCCTGAAATTAGATAGTCAGAGTTATACTGGGTGGACAGTGTCCATTTATCTGACCTGGGTATGCAGATATACCTAAAAGATTTAGTTGAGGCAATACAAAAGGTGTTGTACAAGGAAGGGAAGGGAATCAAACCGACCTAACTTAGTCTGGTGGTTTTTAGTGGCGTGGGTCAAGGGGGTAGTTAATGATGTAGGGATAAGGTATTTAGTAAGAGATGGGGAATAGAACCCTGTGCAAGGGCTGGGTGCGGCCAGTACATGTGTTCATCCCATGATGTGCGGGTACAGTATGCCCAATGGGTTATTACACCATCCCCACAGAAAGTTTGGATAAGTTTTGCTAAAGGGGCCAAACCACCCTGATTCCTCCCAGGGGTTTACACTGTCAGGGGGGAGGAGGGTGACTGAACTTTAGTTAATTAAAGGGCTGAATACCTGAGATCCCTCAGGCAGCCCAAGGTTATTATGAATGTTATTAAAAATCAAGTTAACTGGACCCTAGATGTTGATGGGTATTCCCCCCTCTTCCTATTTTAATAAATATAATCTGACAATAAAGAGTGCGGCCATTTAAAATCCATTACTGTGTACTTGTCTCATTTCTGGGATGAGGCGACAAACTCAGGAGATTGAAACAAAGGGTGTTCTTAAATAAGCAAGGTGATGGGGGTGGCGGTCCATGGTCACAGTGTGGCTCTGCTGTGGAGCACCCACACAGGTGGAATGCATGGGGACCGATGCCAACGGGCAGCTCCCAGCATGGCTACCATGGTCACAGAGACAGCCGCCATGCACTCCCCATGTCACAGACCATGGGGGAAGAAGTACGCCAGGCTGCCCTTTGCAAGTGACATGTTCCAGGTGTGAGTGCTGGGGAGCCCAGGCTCCCCAGCACTCCCAGCCAATTCTTGTGACTTGCAAAAGCTGCTTCCCCCATTCACGGTGCCTATGAGTGGCAGACCTGTCTGCTGGTGTGGCTGGCCGCCACCATTCATATGGACAGGGGCTCCACGGCTGCCTGTTGACACACATCCATTTGGACATCCCTGCACAGAGCACTCTGGATTTCCTGGTAGTGCTTTGAGTGGCTGCTCCGTGGCTCACCAGAGCATATATCTGGCCACTACACCTTCAGACGGGTGATGAGATCCTTAGCTCCAGGGTGGCCATGGAGGGTAGCATCTTATGTGAAAACACCTAAAGTTACCTATATAAAATTCTAAATCTATTATTATGGTATGGAAATCCACAGTTAAAGTGTGGACCAGGACGGGAGAAAGAATAATGTCTTTTAAATCAGTTTGATCAACTCTAAAAACTAATCATCATATGGCTATTGTGTGACAAAAGAACAGAATTAAGGTTCGTATGGATGCTCTGGTTGTTGTGCATTTCCATACCTTAACAGGCTGGAGTTTCAATTAAGTATAACCCTTGTTCTACATTACTTGTATATGTAGTGTGTGGTTTAGAGGGAATTTAAAATGCCCTTAATTTTTTTTACACCATAAATTATTAATGCAACTTCTCATCTTTAACTATACTTTGTTTTCTCTTTTCACAGAATAGATTTTTTATACTATTATAATACTATGGTATCAGAATATATAGATAATTTACAGAATACTAGAAAGGATGACAGCTGGGGTATTACTGAGGTGGCTTCATCTGACTAGACCCTTGAGATTAGCATCCTCTTTATACCCTACTTTTGCATATTTTTTTTAGTCCTATTCACGTATAATTAACTTGGTGATGTATAAATAATAAAGGAAACTGGAAAAGAGAGAACAATTCTGATACAGCTTCTTTTAGAACAATTGGGCAAATGTGAAATATTTGGTAGATCTTTTTGTTACCCAATGTGGGAATGCGTTTTTCTTAAATATTCTTCTCACATTGATACTTTGTTATTTATTCCCCACGTAAACAAGCTGATACTCCAATTGACTAGCGTGGAAACTATAATGATGTCAAAAAAGAAGAGATTAGGAAAAAGAGGTTAATGAGACTCCAGAAAGGAGTATAACAGTAACAGATGAATATTTTATAACAGCAGCCGTCTTTTTAGTGAAATGTCTACAGAGAGAATTGCTGCTTAAGATAAAAAAAAAAACCTTAAACAAATCCATGAGAACGTGACTGCTTGGAACAATCAAGTTAATGTTCTTTCTTTCATGTGTTGAATTCTTAAAGTGATGGCCATTTTTTGCAATGGATGTGCAGAACAGTTAGGCACAGAGGAATAAAATCTACACACAAGTGACAATATAGACTAGTGATATACAGAGGTTTATAAATGTTTTAACATACAGTGTTTCTCTGGAAAGTTCAAGTAAGACATGAAACTTTAGAAACACACTGCACAGTGTGATTGAAAATAAGAGGAAAATTTTCCAACCAAGTTTCCATTCTTAATATTAAAGTATGCAATTCTAAATTCAATCTGGGTTCCGCCCCGGCTATGGCACCGAGACGGCGTTGGTGGCCTTGGTGGACGACCTCCGCCGGGAGATGGATGCGGGATGTTCGACATTTCTCATCCTGCTTGATCTCTCGGCCGCTTTTGACACCGTGGACCATGGGCTGCTGTTGAGACGGCTGCGTGACC
>QEPC01013943.1:1318442-1341672 GCA_003113815.1 Sphenodon punctatus
TTTTTAATCCCCCACCTGTATATTTATTTTTATACCACCCTGTTTTACTGATATGTTTTATAATTGTATTTTAAATGTTTTAAATGGTTTTTATTGTTGTTAACCGCCCCGAGCTGCTGTGCAGGATGGGGCGGTATAGAAATTTACTAAATAAATAAATAAATAAATAATGGTGTGGTCTCAGAGAATGTGGAGCCCACTATACTGGCGAATGCAGGCTAATGTGCATGCATGAGTCTGCGGCCTGTTAATTAGGTTACAGGCAGTGCCTTTGTGCATACACATATCTGCCAGCATCATAGAGACGTGGTCGGAAATCCTAGAGCATCTGAGTAGTGACTGCTTTCTGCTTGTCTCTCTGCTCTTGCTTTCACTGGCGCTGCCAGTGTGGGCTGCCTGTAAGTGCATGAAAGGCATGCCGGGGGCATGTAAAAATTACATTTTTTGTGCTTCCTTAGGTGTGTGAGTGTGTGCGTGTGTTTTAAACAACAAGAACAAAAAAGGTTACAAACACTTTGGCAGAAAACTAAGCCTTATGGTTGTAGAATACCTACCCCAATGGAGTACATTCTCAGTACGGGCCTCTAGTCACTGTCCTATAGGGGTGTGCATGTTGTTTTTCTTATTACAATAACAATAATGAAAATTGTTGTTTTCGTTTTCATTATTGTAATAACAAAAACGACAATCAATAATGACAATAAGAAAAACAACAATGTCGTTATCGTTGTCATTATTAGTAGTGTTGACGCAGCTGGGTTTTGGAGGGAAAATGTGGAGAGGGTAGGAGGGAGAGGACATCTTGAAGCTTTAAACAGGGTTGAAATCTTGAACTGTGTCTGTGTTGGGAGAGGCGAGCAGCTCAGCAGTATCTGATTGACGTATCTATGGACAATGAGCAGCACAAGCAGGCCCCAGCAGTCACATGGCACTCTGTGATTGCTCAATGCCTGCTGCCTCCCACAACCAATCAGGGGGGCTCTGGCAGTAATCAGTGGTGGCTGCTAGTTCAGGACTGTGGGGCAATGCCCCCCCCCCCCAGCCCTGGCTGGGCTGCTGCTTGGCCCAAAGTGGCTCCGACACGCAGCAGTCAGCAGCAGGGGGCCACGAAAACTGTCCCATCTCCAACAGCCAGTGGAACACCACCCCACAGGAGCGCTGGTACCCACGGGCCCCGTGAACACAGCCAAAGTAGGACACGGCCACGGCAGGGCCCCTCTCCACAAGGCAGAGCATGTAGGTGGCCAGACTGCACACAAACCACACAGACACGGTCTCAGCTGCGGACCAGGCCACATGAGAACACCTCATCTCCAGGACACGCTCATCGGGGAAGGGAGCCAGCCCCAGGGTCTCCACATGCAGCCGGCAATCAAGAGCTCTCGCCTCGTAGCTGAAGTAGCGAAGACCGGAGCTCAGGCTCGCATAAGAACCCGAATGACTGTCCAGGAATCCCAGGAGAAGCTGCATGGCCAGGGTATGCCACAGGTCACACAGGGACATGGTCTCGCTGAAGGTCGAGATATGTGGGGCCCCATGGGGGCCGGGAACCGGGAGTCTGGTGGATGCACAACCAGCCATGGTCCAGCTAGACAGGGAGAATAACATCATGGACAGGGGGGCACACATACCCTCCAGGGCCAGGGGTGGCCTCCGATGGGTCTCAAGGACAGGACAGGCAGCCATGAGCCACAAAATTGTATCGCCACAGAGCAATGTGTGGGGTCTGGACCCGGCACAGCTGAAGACAACAATCGCACACACAGGACAGCTAATCAGGTCGGCAAGGACACGGTGTTGCAAACAGGGAGAGAAGGGTGGTGGTGGTGATGGCTAAAGGCATGCAGCTGCACAAGGAGTGCGCAGCCCCACCCACCCATGCAGGCACGAGGCCCCATGCAAGGACAGAAGATACACCCAACTGCATGTGCACGGACACCAGCACCGCATTGGGGGCCCGCCCAGCTGGGGCCCAGGCCCACCCAGGCCATCACAGACCCTTCATAACCATCCCCCAATCCCTGGGGTCCCAATCATCATGGAGCAGGACAGGGCAGCCGCCTACTGGATGTACCTCGTGCTCGCAGCCGAGTGGTACTGCGACTACACCGAGCAGCTGCGCCTCCTTACCGCGGAGCTACACCTGGGGACCCGCCTGCGGGTTACCCTGGCCTGGAGAGCTGCAAGGGCCCACAGGGCCCACCATGGGTGCAAGAGAGCCCTCGCCCGGCTCAGGGCACAGAGACTCGCTGGGGCAGACTGGCAGGCTATGAGCCAGGGCCACACCCAGTCCGAAGTGCTCCACAAGGCAGCCGGATGCCTCCAATGGGGGAGGGAGACCATGCGCCGGGCAGCCCTGCTCGCTATGCCCATCGACAGGTGGATATGGGTCGCTGAGCCGGCACAGGGTTGGTGGGCCAGGGTGCTGGCCCAGTGGGACGAGGCAGCCTGGAGGGCCCACTTTAGGATGGACAAGCTCACCCTGCTCCAGATCACTGAACTCCTTATGCCCTGGCTTGAGCGGCAGCACACCCCCATCCCTATGGTCCAGCGGGTGGATATAGGGGTCTGGGCCCTAGCTACGCCCGACTCCTGCTGGTCCGTCTCCCAGCACTTCAGGGTAGGCCTGAGCACTTTTGCCTGTATCCTCCGGGATGTGTGCGAGGCTATGGAGGGCGTGCTCCTGGACAGAACGATCCAGCTGGTGGACCAGGGGGCCTTGATAGCAGGATTCACGGCCAGAGGCTTCCCCAACTGCATGGGAGCCATGGACGGCACCCACATAGAGATCCTCTGCCCCTCCACAGAGGAGGCTGCAGAGTATGTGAACAGTAGAGGTGGGACCCCAGGGCAATTACCGGCTACCGGATTTACCGGATTCCAGTTTCCAAAAAACCGGATTCCTGGATTAAATCCGGTATACCAGTACCATATTTATTCCATTGATTTCAATGGGGCACTGTCCCCATTGAAATCAATGGAATAAAAAAATTCCTCCCCCCTCCCCCTCCCAGGCTGCGCGGGTGGAAGGGGGGCACCCCCCACCCACCCTGCCCAGCCTGGATTTAAACAAAAAAAGTTCCCCCCCTACTGCGGCTCCAGGCTGCCGCCAGCAACCCAGAGCAAGCCCACCAACACCAGAGGCCATCCCAGCAGCAGCCGTTAAGTATTAAGTAGTGTACTGTATGATCCCTGGGGTGGGGGTGGGGTTAACATCCCACCCCAGGGATCACCCTACTTCCAAGTTCCCACCCAGGGATCCTACCTTCATGGAGCTCCGGCGGTCCAGTGGCTTCAGCACTGACTGTGGCTGCTGCCTTCAGATGCTAGTAGGCCTTCCGGGGAAAACCAGAAGGCCTACTAGTGTCTGAAGCCGGCAGCCACAGTCGGCGCTGAAACTTCCCGACCGCTGGAGCTACATGATGGTAGGATCCCTGGGTGGGAACTTGGAAGTAGGTTGATCCCTGGGGTGCGGTGGGGTGTTAACCCCCCCACCCCAGGAATCATACAGTACACTACTTAATACTTACCGGCTGCTGCTGGGACGGCCGCTGGTGCTGGTGGGCTTGCTCTGGGTTGCTGGCAGCGGCCCGGAGCCACAGTAGGGACACTCGGGGGAATTTTTTTGTTTAAATCCAGGCTAGGCAGGGTGCATGGGGGCTGTCCCCCCTTCCACCTGTGCAGCTTGGGAGGGGGAGGGAAACGCGGTTTTTTTGTGGTTTTTTTTTTACATTGCAGCCATTCATTTGAATGGCCGCAATGTAAAAAAAATCCAGTACCGGGAATCCGGGAAATGGACTGGATTACCGGGTTGAATCCGATAATGCCAGTACACCCAGTATTGGCATTATCAGATACCGGAAGATCCGGTTGTCCCGGCCCTAGTGAACAGGCACGGGTATCACTCCCTGCAGCTTCAGGCGGTTGTGGATCACCGGGGCTGGTTCATAGACATCTTCACGGGCAACTCTAGCCGCAGTCACGATGCCCGGATCATGACCATCTCCACCTTCTATGCCTGGATGTTCTGGGGGGCTTTTGTTGACATAGGGATTACCTGGTTCAAGGGGGTACCGATACCCCCCTGTATCCTGGGTGACCCAGCCTACCCCCTCACCTGGTGGCTAATGAAGAACTACCCAGTCACATGCACCCCTGCAGAGGTGCTATACAATACCCACCTGTGCTCCAGCAGGACCATGGTGGAGCGAACCTTCGGGGCCCTCAAGCAGTGCTGGAGGAGCCTCGCTGGGCGGCTAGACTACACTGTGGAGACCTCATACCTGGTGATCGGTGCCTGCTGTGTCCTCCACAAAGTGTGCGAGACCGAGGGGGCAGCCCTGGAATACCCCGAGCCCACCCGGCCCCCCAGCCCGATGCCCCTGTACACGAATGCCGAGAACCCCAGGGGGTACCGCTATGCCAAGCGCATCTGGGACACCCTGGCGAGGCATATCAGCCGGGAGGCCAAGGTGTGAGAACTGCAGCAGCCCGGCCCACCCCTGGGGGTTGCCTGGGCTGGCCCCTGCATGGGAGGGGATCCGGTACCCCCCACCCCACCCCTGTCACCCACAAATGGGCCCGGGAGGCACTATAGTACAATCACTCTTTATTTCACCCACATGTACATGTGCACCTGACCCCTCTCCCTCCACCCCAGCCACGCCCCACCCCCTATATTGCCCCCCACCTCACACTGCCCTCCCCCTCCCACCCCTCCCCCCCTGTCCCGCACGTTTCCTGGGACACCCCCTTGAGCACCCAGTGTTCGCCATGGAGCTCTGTGAGCTCTCCTCCCCCCCACTGTCCATGTCCCCAGCAGTGTCTTGGGTTGCCTCCTGGGCCCGCAAGGGGGGCGGTGGTTGACCGTGATCTCCTATCATCTGAAAATACCCATTCCTTAAAAGCAACTGCATTCTTCACATAAGACTAAATTGCAATAGCTTCTGTCCCTTGATTGCTAATTTTCTATTGAACAGAGCAGCGAGACAACCTTGGGAGAGCTGTTTGGCTTTCTTATTTAAAGATATACAATGCAGAGACAGTATTAAAAAGAAAGGAGCAGCTGTTGATTTTATTGTATAATAAAATATGTTTATATTACCATGACACAGTGCTGTTTTCATGACCTTTCACAGTCTAGTGTGCTAAACATCCATCACTGCCAATAGCATGCCATCATGTTCTTGTGATAATTTGGCTTTTTAAAGTAAGCACTTAGGTTTTTATAGAAATGATCCACTAAAACCATATTAAAATGGCCACTGCAGATAGGGCAGCCAAGCAAAGCCACCATTAATTATGGGCAAGGATAACAAAATAGCTAAGTTGCGATAGAAATTTTCCACCTTTGTTTTTTGACTTTGTCGGGACCATTTTCATAGCTCTGAGGACTGGGCATAACTAGGTTGGAATGGGGCCTGATGCAGAAGATGGAATGTGGGTCCCCACCTTCCTTTTCTGAGTAGCAGGGGATGTAGATACAACAGACTTATCTTTCTTCTAATAATAGATGGTTTCCCATATCTTTGCTCACTAGAGCGGATGAGCTGAACTTGTGACCTGTCCTTCCATCTGTAAAATGTACAGGTAATAAAAGAAATCTCTATTCGTGTTCCAAAGATTCTACTTTTTGGAATATAAACTAGTTTTCCATCCCATGTACCATATGTATCAGATGCTGATCATACACCATGTGTTAGATTTTCAAAAGCACTTGAAGGTATGTTCTCAGAAGCACATTCAATTCATGTTTGTTACTCCATGATAACTAACATGCTTAAACCACCCTTGGAGCATAAATACTCCATTTAATCATGCTTTAAGCACGGGTGATTTCAGACGTTATGGGGTCCTGATTCACCACAGTGGATTCCCAGTGGTGGGGAACCGAACAATCACCCCCCGTGGTCAAGGAGAGCCCTGAACTGATGTGACAGGAATGGGACCACGGCAGGGAATTGGGCCACCAGACCACGGCCCAGGGCAGTGCAACAGATGTTACGCCAATCCCCGGTCGTGGTCAAAACACCCATAAGGCACCAGGGAGGGGTGGGACACAGACATGGCCGGCTGAGGGCAAACGAAGCCAAAAGGGAACACCCACAGTGGGGAAATGGGAAGGGAGGGGGGAGAGGAATAACACAGGGCTGGGAATCGGGGCCTGAGCTGGCAGGGTGCCCAGCGGGGCAGCTGTCATCACATAGGCACTCATGGTGCCAGCGTGCAGGAGCAGTGAGGTCCTGATGTCATGGGACCTATCAATTTTTGCAGAATGCTTCTGCACCATCCCCTCGATGGCCTGTTCCAGCCTCCCAGACAATTCCACCTGCCTTCTATACTCCCAGTGCTCCGACCTCCATTCCTGGTGGACCTCTGCCTGGAGATTCTGGTCCCTTGCCTCTGCCTGTTGGATGGCCCTTTCTGTTGCCACCTCCATCCAATTGATGGCCGCTATCATCCACTCCCCCTGTTCTGTGATTGAGAGGACTATGTTCTCCACCTGGTCCTCCCTCCAGCACCGTACCCGTGCCCGGTGCTCCCTCATTCATTGTGCTGGGGGCATGGCCCTGGGTTTCTGGCTGGGGATATGGCTGGGGTATGTGCCCCCCAGGTTGGAGGCTGCCCCCCCGGCTTTCCCAAGTGCCCCGGTCACTCCCACCCCGCGTGACCTGGGTCCCCCTCCCGGCCTCCCTGGGGCCCCCCTCCTTGCCGGTGTGCCTCACCTGGTCCCTCTGGCTGCTGCCGGGGATGTTTCCTGCTGGCCTCCTCGCCCTCCTGTCTCTGGTGCTGGGTCATGCCATGCCCTGTGGGGATATGGGGGTGGTTGGAGGAAGGCTATATGTGTGCCCAGGTGGCCCCCTGGGGCCCTGTTCAGTGGTCTGGGGTGTTTAAGGTGGACAGGGCCTGCACCCAGGCCGGGCCCCCGCCTCTCCCACGCTCACCCCGGTCTGTCTCCCCTCCCACCTGCTCGCTTACCCTCGATGTCTGTCTCCGATCCCTCTGAGGCCCCTCCGTGTAGCTGGGGTCCCACATTGACCAGTGGTTGAGGGTGACCAGTATGCTGGCCTCGGAGTCGTCCTTGTCCTTCCAGGGGGTGGGGGCTCTCCATGTTGGTGCTGGGGGGGGATGCTGGTTCCCGAGGTCCCTGGGCATTCCTCATGGGGGTCGGGCGCTCTGGAGTCAGTGTCTTCTTGGGGGGTGGCGAGGGGAGTGGGTACATCATTCTTCTCCCTGCCCTGGACCACTGCACTCCCCACGAGGGGTGAGGTTACTATTGAGCCCTTCATATGCAGTATGCAGTCCAGGGCATCATAGTAGGGAGAAGTCCAGGCTCCATGCCTGGACCACTGGTTGTTGTCCCGAATGGCCATGTACCCCCTCTTGAGTTCTTTGACCTTTGATCGACACTGTGCCACGGTCCTGTGATGCCCCGCCACCTCCATTTCCTGCACTATCTCCTGGAACATGTGTTCATTGCGCTGATTGAGCACGAGCTCCAGTTGATGCTCCAGGTTTCCCAGATGAGGATAATGTCCTGGGTCTCCCTGAGCCTCCATTGCCCCCCTCTGTGGTAAGCCATCTCCCCCATGGTCCCTCTGGTTCCTCTTCCTCCTCCTCCTGCTCCTCCTCCATCTGAGCTGCGCTCATCTCCTCCACGAGCTCAGGATCCTGGGCCCGTTTCTGTGTCGGTGGGACATAGGGGGTTTGGTTGGTTGCTGTTCTGCCCCTGTTCTGCGGCACGCCCCGTCCCCTCCCTCCAATCGGCCAGCTGGCCCTCCCCCCTGGGTACCCCTGTGCCACTGGGTCCCCTCCTCTTCGGTCCCCTTACCTGTTTCCTGGGTGCCTCCTCCCCTGGCCCAGTCGTTGTCCCCGCGGTGACCCATCCAAGTTGCTGCTGCTGCTACTGCTGCTGTCCCTCCACCTCCTCCATGTGCAGTATGACCACCTCCTCCTCCGCCTGCACCTCTTCCACCACCTCCTCCTCCTCCTCCTCCTCCCTTGCTCTCTCTCCCACCATTCTCCTTTCTCTTCCACCTCACTCCATCCCACCACGTTTCCCTGCTGCTGTGTGCTCTTTAAATCTCCCTCCACGGCCTGTGTTGTTGCTAGTTGCCTGGAAGCACCGTTGCATGCTTTGTCCCCAGCTGGGAATCATTTTGCTTGATTCCGGCCAGTGGTTGCCATTCAGACACTACTTTTTTTTGTTTCTCATTGGGAATCGCATTGACCACGCTTTCGGTGATGGTCCGGGCCGGAGCTCCTGAAGCATGGTTGAATTTGACCCCTGGTGGGTATTGACTGTGGTGAACATCTGGCACCAGCATAACAGACGTTCAGGGCACTTTGGCCCCACCATGGGATTGAGTGTGGTTCACTGTGGTTGACTGTGATCTCGTAATGTCTGAAAATACCCCATGTTGATAATAATAAGAGACTGGTTTTAATGCATTAATGGATTGTTAACCCAGAAGAAATGATCACAAGAATACACACTAAGTGTCTCAGGAGAAAACATTTCATTGAGTTTCAGCAGGATAATTGTTGCCAAGACCCCAACATGGACTTGAAAATCCCTCCCTGAAGAAATGTTTTAACAAAACAATGTTTACATGGCAAAACATGCCTATTTTCCTTGGACATTAATTATCCTATTGAACAAATAATAATAATAATAATAATAATAATAAAACAAATGGTTAGAGCTTGAGGTGTGCTCACAGATGCACTGGCCAGCTGTGATTCAATGCTGGTCAGTGTGAAAATGCATGGTGAACTGACTAGAAACTGACAAGAAGCCAAAACAATTCTGGCCAATTTCTAGTAAATTTCTGGACTTGAGGTGGGGGTGGAAGGAGAGTGTGCTGGGTCTTCCCTGCTCATTATCTCTGTTGATTGGATTTTCTGGAGCCTGAAACACCTGCAAAATGCTTTAAACTGCCCCTGCCCTGCTGGTTCCCAGAAGGACTCTAGTCATCTTAAAGAACAGGAGGCAAGACCAAAGTCTGTCTTACATTCAACTGAAGCAGTGTCTGTACCCCCACAAAAAAGGAGTAGCAGTCACAATTCCATGGTCTGAAAACAGATTTCCTTTCTGCTGGGGGTCTGGAACTTCTCCCAACGTCTGATGATAAAGTACTATTGCTTTCCTAATTCACTGGCCCTGTATCTCTGCTTTTCTCCCCATTGTTACCCATACTGCTTAAATGTCAAGTTCACTAATTTCCACCAGAAATGTAAAAATCAAATGAAAAGTTCAAAAAGTGGTAATATTAATAAGATGGAATTCTATGTGTGGAACATCATCAATGAAAGTCCCACCTATTCCCGCCCAGATTCAAGGTGGCAAATATGCAAAGCATATACCTGTTTTTCAAATAACCAAAGTGTGCCTGGAGGCTGTCATTCACTTATGTCTGTCTATCCAAAGATCACTCCTTTTCTTGAATCTCCTTCAGCAAGTCATAAAGCTTCAAGAAAACAGCTAAATGTTTTTTAAATGATACAAGCACATTTTACCGTGCATGTTATAATGGGTGCAATGGCATTCACTAATAGTTGAAACAGCACTAAACTCAACTGTATTAAATAGATCTTATCACATATATTTCTTTAAAATACCAGGATGATCAGAAAGCAATTATTTTTCTCAGTAAGAACAGGCACCATTATGCCTTGTGTTCCTCAAGCTACAAGTTGTCAGATTTTATTACCTATACATCATTTCACTGTTTTCTGTGAAAGACGTGAAATATTTATGGTTGAAACGAGATTTCTCAAAAATGGGAATTCCCATTGAAATCCCAGTTCTCTATACCATCTCGGGCGAATCGAGAACTTCTTGGTACTTGACAATATCTTGTTTCTCAATTTACTGATAATTTGCTTACTGAGATCCCATTTACTCTTTTGTCATTTACTACTTTGCCATTTACCACCACATTGTAAATTTCAAATCTTGAATGGTAATGCTGACACAATACCACATTTCTTTTATCTTGTCTCCATTTTCCCTTGTACTTCCTTGTCACTTATTAAAAGAATGCTGTGTTGGCATGGAGTAAACACTAAGTAAAAAGTCGGCAACTCGGGATGATATCTTGCAGTATTGTGAGAAAAAAGAAATCATATCAGTACTGGGAAATCATCAGGAAATTGATCTCAGTTCCCAATATGGTGAAATTACTCACAGCAGCAATTTAGCTGTTCATTTTAGCGTTTTAGCCCTGAAAATATCATATTTTCTTAGTTTTCTTGCAATTCTCTTTGGTAAAACTTTAGGCAATATTTATGGGCAATAAGAAATAGCATCATGCACAATTAAAAGAACTGTTCTAGGTTCCATTCTACAATTTCTCTCAATGGTATGTTTCTGCCACATAAGTTCAAGCCAGGTGACTGGAAGAGCAATAATGTGCTCTTCTGATTTACAAACAAGGACATATGCTGCTTCCCAATGGAATTCTAACTTGACCACTGGGAAGATTTTGGAATGAATACCAATCACAGGTAAAACTCAATTGTTTTCTGGGTTTGTTACAAGCCACAGATGTGCTGCTGTCATTTTAATAAGGAGCTTCCACAAAAATGTAGCAATGCCACTTGGCAGTCAATTGTATATGTTTGTGATGAAAACACATTCCTCAAGAATGTGCTGCACCTATTGAGGTGATTTGGAATGAAGAACTGACATCATGGTGAAGATCAGCAGGAGGGTCTGTACTGTATTCAGTTATAGTTCTGACCTGAACCAAGAATTTCTTTCTGATAATGTACCTGCTGGTAGGTTTTTAAAATCTTATCCTCTTCTGAAGAAAAAAATTAACTGTTCCCTGGGAGAATAAAAGATGAGTCTCAAGAATAAAGCAACTCTAAGAAGACTAATTTACATACACACAAATTCCATAATATTTATAAAAACCCTATCATCTTGGTATTTAAGGCCCTTATCCAGCAAAGTACTTCAGTATGTCTCGTTCTACTGATTACAAGTACATGCTTAAAATTAAATGTGCTTATATTCCTCACTAGATCAGGACTAATGGTTAATAACAAAACTGAGAAAACTTTATGTTAAACTGTATGCTTGCAGCATGATGGGGCAATATAGCGAATATATATTTCCTAGAGAATCCACATAAATTCTCAGGGGTTATAAGTCACACTGTGCACAAAAATCAATGAGAATGTTAGAGGCAACTTGATGGTTCACTGAGATTGATTTTGACATCATTGATCTTGCATCTCAGAAAATCAGTAAAACATTTTCTTTCAGATAATTTTAATAGCAACAATCTTCATTGAGAGCATTTCTTACGGATTAATGATAGGCTGGAATTAATAGCAGACACAGCACTCTCATCTAGAAGGCCATTTCATCCTCAGGAAAGGTCCTAAACCTCATTCATACTATTATCTTCTTCCTGTTCGATGACGCTTATAAAGTCTGCCATCAAATCATGCTCAAAATTCATTTTTCCCCCCTGAAACACACTGATAACTTATTCATGAACAAGTCCAAAACAGATGTTCTTCTTTATTTTTTATTTTTTAATGATGCATCTTTGGACTTTCTCAGCTAGATTTGTCACCATGTTCATTTGCCTTTTGTAACTGTTCCAACATCCCAGTCTTAATTTCTTACCTGAAGAGGTTTTTTCTGATAAGGGCACCATAGGGAAGTTGTCACTAAGGGATGGATTTTAATTTGTGCATGTAGAGCAAAAATAAGACAACACACACCATTTTAGGAGTGAACAAGACCACAGCTCTTTATTAACTCAAACTCAAACTTTGGTCTGGGCAAAAAATAGGGGACAACCAACCCTTAATCTTCCCCAAGCCAAATCCAGTGGCAGCACAATGAAAAGGTGGATAGAGATGGGCAAACAGATTGCAGTTCGGGTTCAGTTGTTCAGTCCTGTTCTGTTCGGCCATTCTGTTCGGCCGTTCTGTTCGCTCACCGAATTGGGGTTCGGTCGTTTGGTTCGGGTGTGTTCAGTTCGGGCGTTCGGAAAAGGTATCGCGAGATACCATGATCGCGTCAGAAACCAGAAATTCGAGAGCGTACGGAGCTGTGTGGTGAGAGAGTGTGTGTTTGGCTGGCTGGCTGTTCAGTTTGTGTGTTTTAGCTGTTTGTGTTTGTTTTAGCTGTGTTGTTTTGGCTGGTTGGTGAGTGTTGGTGGGTGACTTATTGGTGGAGTGTCTGTTAAAAAATAAATAAATAAATGGAGAAGAAGGTGACCACCATTAAACGCTGGGCCTGGGGGAAGGCCAGAGTGGCGGAGCTGGTGGTGGAGGAGGAGGTTCCTCCTGCCACTGCTGCTGGACCTTCAGTGGTGGAGGAGGAGCAAGAGCCAGTGGGCATAGGAGGTTCTGCCACTGCTGCCAGGTTTGTAAACTTTATTTTTTACTTTGAGGACAAGAAACGTAAGGCTCTATCCATTAGAGCAAGCTCACTGATGTGCAGGTGGGTGTGTGGGTGGTGGGCATCAGTCAGGCACAAACAGTGGGCATCAGCGGGTAGCAGCGGATGTCTGCCACAGAGAGAGCGGGTACTGTAGTTTTGGGGGACATTTCCAGCAGTCAGGCATGAGCACAAGCAGCACCCCCACCCAAAGATGTGCCTGCCAGCCATCCCTAACAAGGGTCTCCACTCTCCAGTTGCCATCCCTACCGAGCACCCCCAAATAAGGGCGGGATTTGCATGTACCCAGGGTCTTTCCAGTTGCCATCCCTAGCGCCCCAGGGAGGGCAGGATTTGCACGTGCCAGCCAGGGTCTCTCCATTGCTATCCCTACCTAGCAGCACCCCAAGGAGGGTAGAATTTGCATGTGCCTGCCAGGGTCTTTCTAGTTGCCATTCCTAGTGCCCCAAAGAGGGCAGGATTTGCACTTGCCAGCCAGGGTCTCTCCATTTGCCATCCCTAACATCTCCTAGCACCCCAAGAAGGGCAGGATTTGCACGTGCCAGCAAGAGTCTTTCTAGTTGCCATCCCTAGTGTCCCAAGGAGGGCAGGATTTGCATGTGCCAGCCAGGGTCACCATCTCCCGTTGCCATCCCTAGCACCCCAATGAGGGAGGACTAGAGGCATAATCATAAATGCATATTACTTAGGTGTTGTTTATGTGTTCCTGTTTCAGAGAGGAATTGGATGCCAGTGCTGGTGCCATGCCATGCAGAACACCCAGGCTGAGGTTGGACTCACCAATTCCACCCCCAGACAATCAGTGGACAAGGTCCGATGTCTGGAGGTTTTATGAGAAGGGTGACAGAATCGCCATCTGCAAGGTAAGACACAGGAGCTGAAACAACAGGGAATGGATTGCCCTATGACCTGTTAGGAAGTCCCCTGCAGAGAGAGATTGACCACCCAGTCCACCCACTTGTCGAGACAGAATGCAGGCAGGGCTTGACAGACCATTGGTCTGACACAGTATGGCACTTCTTATGTTCCTATCTTTTTATGCTCTTTAGATCTGCCAGAAAAGATTCAGGCTGCAGCATGAGGGGACCACATCGGGGCTCATTGTCCATGTGGAAAAACGGCATGGCAGGAGAATGAGGCGGCAGCCTGACTCTGGCGTTGCCCGGGTGGAACAGCAGCCACCGCACCAGATGAAAAGCCATCAATTATGTTCCCCTTCCCCCTCCTCCAGCTCTGCTGAGGAATCCATCATGGAGGATTCAGCTGCAGTAAGGGCTTTTAGGGCCCATGTTGAGAGGCCCACCAGGGACTGCATAGAAAGCATGAAAAATATGCAGGACCAACTGGTGGAACACTTTAAGGTGCAGGAGGTACGGGAACGCCAGGTCAAGACATACTCCCAGTACCTCCAGACAGTGATTTCAAGCATGGAGCTCCACCGACAGTCGGTCACAAAGTAGCAGGAGACCTTGTCAGGGGCCGTTGACTATGCAAAGGACAATGGCTACCAAATGCCACAGGCCGTGCTCGCCCCCAGGGCCCATGAACCTATTTTGCCTTTCCCCCATGTTCCAGGGGAACAGGCCCACATAGAGCTAAGTTAAGTTTCCTTTTATATCTATCTATCTATCTATCTATCTATCTATCTATCTATCTATCTATCTATCTATCTATCTAATGTTTGGTTTTTGTTTTATAATGTTGTTGTTGTTGTTCCTGTTGTTGTTTTGTTAATAAATGTTATATTTGTTATTGTTACGAGCTTTGTTTAACTGTCCAATCTTTCTTTTATCCCTCTGTACTGAAGTTCAGGCTGGCAGGTGGCAGAATCTCATACAGCTTGTCGATCCCTACCAGCAGCACCTGGCACCACGTGTAGCGTAGTTAAGGTATTAACCCAGCCCAAAGATGTGCCAGGCAGCAGCAGGGTCTCAACTTGAAGACAGCCCCCCAGGAGGGGCAGGGCTTGTGTCTGTATGGGTGTGCCAGAGAGAAAGAGAGACAGGCTCTTTTGGGAGTAGGCATCCACGGGTGGATGCGGAGAAGTAGGATGGGGGGGGCAGGCTTGCAGGCGGGTACCGGTGGCTGCTGGCCAGTCAGGCACAGGCATCAGCAGCAGCAGCACAGTCCCCCGTGACTGGAATGATGGCCCCAGAATCTTGTTGATGTTCCTGGGATGGGTGGTCATGACTGCCTGCTTCAGGTACAGTGGAATGACAGCCTAAAGCCTATAGGACTTAAATGATGTCCGTAGAATTAGTGCATGGTTGGGCACACTTCATTCAATCGTGCGATACATGTAGATGATAGCAGCAGGTACAGGAACACACACAGGCAGGCAGGCACATATAATACATTGTGTTATATTTCATCTCATTCTGGTAGGTTTGCTGCTGGATGTGGGCATCGGGCATATAAGCTCAGATGGGAGTTCTTCCAGTTTCTGGCAAGTGGCAGCTTCAGCTGGCCTCCCCTCCACCCCATCTCTCGTTTTAGTGGGGAGTCTCTCTCTCCCTCTCTCTCTCTCTCTGGCCACATAGTGCAGGTGACAGCATAGGTGGGATCATGTTTGTCTCTCCTTCTAGCAGTGGGGAGACTTTCTCTCTCTCTCTTATTTCTCTCTCCCTCTCCCTCTCTCTCTCTCTCTTGGCAGCAACCTGGGCGGGCAGACAGGCACCTTGGCATAAGAGGCAGGAAGGTGGGCTGACACAGACTTTAAGCCTGGTGGCAACCTGGAGTACAAGACCCTTGGCAATTGGCACAGACAGCATATAGGCCTGGGGGGCATTGGCACTAGCATCACCAGACATTGGTTGCCAGAGTACACAACCCTTGGCACAGAAAGCATATAGGCCTGGGGGCCATTGGCACTAGCATCACCAGACATTGGTTGCCAGGGTACAGAACCCTTGGCACAGACAGCCTATAGGCCTGGGGGCCATTGGCACTAGCATCACCAGACATTGGTTGCCAGGGTACAGAACCCTTGGCACAGTCCACATATAGGCCTGGGGCCCATTAGCAGCAGCAGACATTGGTTGCCAGGGTACAGAACCCTTAGCACAGACAGCAATTAGGCCTGGAGGCCATTGGCACTAGCATCACCAGACGTTGGTTACCAGGATACAGAACCCTTGGCACTGATGGCATATAGGTCTGGGGGCCATTGGCAGTAGCAGAAGCATACATTGGTTGCCAGGGTACAGAATCCTTGGCACAGACAGCATATAGGCCTGGCCTGGGGGCCATTGGCACCAGCATCACCAGACATTGGTTGCCAGGGTACAGAACCATTGGCACAGATGGCATATAGGCCTGTCTTGGGGGCCATTGGCACCATCAGAAGCAGACACTGGTTGCCAGGGTATAGGACCCTTGGCACAGACAGCATATAGACCTGGCTTGGGGCCATTGGCAGCAGCATCACCAGATATTGGTTGCCAGGGTACAGAACCCTTGGCACAGACAGAATATAGGACTGGCCTGGGGGGCCATTGGTACCAGTATCACCAGGCAACCTTGGTGAGCAGACAGGCACCTTGGCATGGGAGGCAGGAAGGCGGACTGAGGCATGCTTTGAGCTTGGCTGCAATCTGGGCGGGCAGACAGGCATGAGAGGCAGTAGGGCAGGCAGGCTGGGACATTGGCAGCAGGGCACTCAGATATGCTAGCAAAGACTGTGCAGCGCAAGAGAGCAAGAGCCTGTCAGCGTCACATAGGTGGGCCGAGATCGTGTAGCCATAGGCCGGCTAGCAGACTTACAGTTTGTTTCCCAATGCCACCCTGCGCCATGAGATCAGTCAGTTAAGGCAAACGAGACCATCTAGTATGAGAGAAAGAGAGAGAGAGAGAGAGAGAGGGCAGTTGCCAGGCATTGGGAGGGAGGGACAGCACCTCAGCAGCACAGAAGCAGTAGCCCTAGCCCAGACTGAGGAGGAGGAGGAGTCCTGTCCCAAGACTGCCCATGGCATGGGATGGAGTTTTCCACTGCACCATCACTCCTTGACTAGGGGCAGCTCGGGGAATCCAAGCAGCAGAAGGTTGACCTTCAAGAAGAGCAACTGCTCCATCAACTTGGCCCCCAGACTCAGGTGGTGTGGGGAAGAAATGTCCCCTGCCACAGAGAACACCTGTTCGCTGGGAACAGTGGTTGGTGGGCAGGACAGGATACCATTGGCCACTTTCAACAGGACTGGCCACACTTTGGTGTTGCTGGACCAGTAGGCCAAGGGATCGCTGCTGTGATCAATGCATGGCTCCTCCTCCAGGTAGGTCTCTACTGCTGCTGAGTCGCCATCATACTCTCTCTGGTAGCTCTGGGTGGGCACCACCTGGCCCACTGCCCTCATCCATGCTACTTGGCTTTTGTGCTGGGGCCCATGCTCCCCAGAGTGGACTGCACACAGGAGGAGCTGCTGGAAATAGGGGTCTTGCTGGTGCTGCTTTTCCTACTGCTGGTGCTGCTGATACTGCTAGGGCTGGGGTCAGGGATAGACTCAGATGGCTGTAAGGGATCGCTGATCCCACTCCCACCATCCGCAGGGGCATCCTGCTGCATGATATGCTCTGGCTGCCGGACTTTCTGCAGCAGCGCACCCTTCCGGAGGTCATAGACCGCTGTCTCATGTGCCATGCTGCCCTTGATCCTCAGGTCAAGCATGGTTGTCAGGACATATTCCTCCCAGCACAGGAGCTCATCAAAGCATACACTCAGCCCTACCTTCAGATTCCGCACCAGGTCAAGCACCTCATCGGACATCTTCCTGCCCGCAGGGCCACAATCCCGGAGCTCGAGAATCTTGTCCTGGCTCCTCTGGAGAATATGGACCAGCGGGGTCACCTGGCTGAGGGTGGCGGTGGAGCTGCTCACTGTCTCCGTCACGGCCAGGAACGGTCTCAGGACAAAGACCGTGTGAGCGAGAATCTCCCATTCCTTCCTGTTGTACCCTGGAGGTGCCTCGATGTCTGTTTCCAGTTCTACCTGATGCAGGGCGGCTTTCTGCTGAAGAAGCCGCTGGAGCATCAGGAAGGTGGAATTCCACCTGGTGGAGACATCCTGGATAAACTTGTGCACCAGGGACCCTTGCTCGGCCTGCTTTTCCCAGAGGAGCTCGCTACCCTTCATGCTCCTATTGAAGAACCCCACCAGCTTCCTCCCCCAGTCGACCAGGGAGCTAGGGGTGCCTGGCCCAATCCTCTTATCCCCCAAGCCCAGAGCATCCTTGACCACAAGATGGAGGGTGTGCGCCCTCACCATGGCGGCCAGGGCTGCCTCGAGATTCCTTGAGGTGTGGGAGCTGTCCATTACTTGTACCTGAAGCAGGTCCCAACTATTCCCTGCTTCAGGACTCCTCCTGCCACTGCCAAGTGCTGCCTCTGGGTCCTGCCACCAGTGTGCAGTCACTTCCAGGTAGGCATGCTGGGCATTCCTGGACAACCACAGGTTGTTGTGAATTGACATAAATCTAACAATTTCCCTGCTACAATGTAACCAAAGCAAGAGTGGCAACCAGGCAGCAAACCACCGCGAAGGCCAATGCCAGGGATCCGGTGACAAACAGCAACTAGGCATGCCAGCCTGGCAACTCACACAAGTGCCCTGCCAGACAGTAGGATCACGGAGGGCACAGGCCAGTGGAAAAGATAAGGGGCTAAGATGTCCAGGACAAGGGTCCAATAGATTACCCACTGTGTGAGGGTTGATGACCAGCTGCAGGTGACAGCACTCTGTGGCACAGGCCACCTGTTGGGACCTGGGATGCAACCTGGGAGGATGGTCACCCTGCCATACCAGCCCCAGGGGGGCCTGTTGCCCACATGCCAGCCTGCCCCCCCCCAACAGCCTACTCCTCCACACTCAACCGTGGATGCCCACTGAAGCTGCTGGATGATATAAAAAAAGCCTCCTACCACCCGCTACCGCCACCTGCTCCCCACTGCCAAGGAGCCAGTTTCACTTTGTCTCTGTCACACCCACCCACACAAACACAAGCCCTGCACCTCCTAGGGTGCCGTCTGCAAGTTGAGACCCTGCGGCTGGCACATCTTTGGGTTAATAACTACGCTACATGGGGTGGCAGGTGCTGTGTGATGGTAGGGATCAACAAGCTGTATGAGAATATGCCACCTGCCAGCCTGAACTTCTGCACAGGGGGATAAAATATTTGAAAGTTCAAACAAAGCTCGAAACAATAACAACAAGTAACTTTTATTAACAACACAACAAGAAGTTCACAAACATTAACAACAACAATATAAACAGTAAACCAAACATTTTTAAATGGAAAGGAAACTTAACCACTAAACTTTAAACTCAATCTTTGGGCCTGCCCCCCGGAACTTGGGGGAAAGGCATCAGTGGTGCAGGGGACCTAGGGGCCGCGGGTGCAACTGCCGGCATTTCATAGCCGTGTTCTACGGCATATTCGACGGCCCCTACCAAGGCCGCCCGCCAGTTGCAGACCGACTGGCGGAATAGCTCCAGGTCTGCCCTCTCGGTGGAGACATACTTGGATACGTACTCCGAGTATGCCTCCACCTTCTTCTCCCTGACCTCTAGCGCCTGAAACTGTACCACCAGTCGGTCCTCAATTTGTTGCAGGCGGTGCACAAAGTCCTGGTTGGTCCCCTGCACCTCACCTCTAAAGGCCCTTGCTGCTGCAGACTCCAGCCTCGTCTCGGTGGGCTCCACATCTGAGCTGGAGGAGGTGGAAGGACTTTGCACATGGTGCCTCTTCTGCTTTGCCTTCCCCCCCCTCCTCCGCTGCTCCACGGCCATGCTGCCGCCAGTCTCCTGGGCCCGAGACACCTTCTGGCCATGGGCCTTCTCAAGATGCAAAAGCAGCCCAGATGTGGTGCCCTCCCTCTGTCGCCGTAATTTTTTCTTGCAGATCTAAAAAGCATAAAAACAAATATAGGGATATAAGAAGTGCCATACTGTGTCAGACCAATGGTCTGTGTGAAGCCCTGCCTGTACTATGTCTCCACAAGTGGGTGGGAACCAATCTCTCTCTTGCAGCCACCATGCCTTATGTTGCATATGGCGAACCCCTCCTCCTTCTCATAAAATTTCCAGACATTGGACCTGGTGGTCCATCCAATGTCCGACGCCGACGGCTTCGGGTCCTGCGCTGCCCGGCATCAGTGCTGCTGGGGTCAGCAGCATTGGACTCCTCTCTGAAACAGGAACACATAGACAACACGTGTTTGGGTGGTGGTACTGCTCGCGTCTGATCCCCCCCAGTACCGTACCCTCCCCCTCTCTCTGCGCCATACAGAGAGTGCTAGGGGATGCTATGCGCCAGCCCTCTCTGGGGTGCACTGCAAAGGGGTCAGGGGATGCAACAGACTGCAACTAGAAAGTCCCTGCCTGGCACATTCAAATCCCGCCCTGATTTTTGGGGTTGCCTAGGGAAGGGGATGGCATTGGCAAGTGGAGAGTGGAGACCCTTGCTGGCCTGGCATGTGCTTGGGTGGGGGTGCTCTGGTTGCTGCCGCTCACACACTACAGTACCCCACCCCTCTCTGTGCCTATGGAATAAAAAAATTTTTTTACAAACCTGCCAGCACCTCCAGAGGCCACCACTTCCTCCACTTGCTCCTCCTCTGAGGAGCCGGGCACCACCACCTGAGGTGTTGTAGGGGCAGCAACCTCTTCCTCCTCCTCTGCATCCTCCACTGGCAGGTTGGCCCCCAGCTGGGGAAGCATCACTGCTGCCTTCTTCATTATTATTATTTTTTTTAAACACAAATCACACACGCACACAGTCCAACAGCACAGCACACACACTAACACTCACCAACCACAACACAACAGCACACCCAAACACCGAAACCGAACAGACAGTCAGACACCCAGCCAAACACACTCCCACTCACCATGCAGCTCGCACACACACAAATTTCCTGTTTCTGGCACGATCATGTTCTCGCGTTAGTTCACTGAACGTGACCAAACCGAACATGACCAAACTGAACATGACCGAACATGAACCAAACGTGCAGACCGAACAGAACCGAACAGAACAGCTGAACCCAAACCCGGTGAACTACCCGAACTGACTAACCGAACTGACAAACCGAATGCAGCCGAACCGAACTGCCAAACCAAACGGACGAACCTAATGCAGCCAAACCGAACGGATGAACCGAACGGATGAACCGAATGCAGCCGAACCGAACGGCCGAACCCGAACCGCGATCTGTTCACCCATCCCTAATGGCAAGTGTCATCCCAAGGACCTAACACCACACAACGCCCTCAGAGCCTGGTCATGGGGCTCCACAGGGTGCCATACTATATCCTCAATGTGCAGATGGAATAGGGTAAGGGACCACAGTCACACCACCAGGACCAGCAGAGCAATGGGGAGCACTACCATGTCAGGAGGGATCAGGGAGCCAACATGGCACAAGACCCGCTGTCAGACCATGACGTATAGCCAGGACACGCAGCTCACAAGATAAAGGCAGGTATTGGGGCAGAAAATAGCACTGTATTGAAGCAAGGTATACAGAGGTACAGTAAATTTGGAAAAAATGCCTTCAACAGGCAAGGGTCAGTTCTCGGCCAGTGGGGCAACAATGCACCTGCATAGGGCATCCCGGTTCTCCTCAGAGATCCGCCTGAAAGCCCCACCCTGAACATGCTGGTACAGGGTCACGGGGCTAGTTTTCTGTAGTGGTGTGGGATTGTCCAAGACTGCCCCACGTGTCTCACATATTTGTGTAGTACACAGGCAGCCAGGATGACAAGGGGTGTGTGGTGGAGGTCGAATTGGCGCCGATGAAGCAGGATGCGTCACCTTATCTTGAGCAGGCTGAAGGCCCTCTCCACCACACACCTCACAGAGGCCAGGGACTCATTCAAGAGCACCTGCTTGGGGGTGCGGGCAACGGGATAGGCCCTCATCAGCCATGGAGTCAGTGGGTAGGTGAGATCTCCAATTATAACCGGAGCCATTGACACTCCTTCGATAACCCTGAGAAGATTAGGGGCTATCTCCCCATCAAACATCCTGGAATAGAAGAGGGAGGAGCGCAGGATCCGAGCACCATGGCTCCTCCCCAAGAGGCCCCTGTACACATCTGTGAAGAGACAACGGTGGCCGACGACTGCCCATAGGTTCACAGAGAACTGGAACTTCCTGTTGAGATAGTAAATTTTACTGTGGGATGGGCGGGAGATTGGGATGTACATGCTGCCAAATGCGCCTATGCAGTGGGGAAACCCCATTGCTTCCAAGCCACAGATCACCACCTCTGGGTCCATTAACTGGATGACCCGCTTAAGTAGCAGCTCCACAATGAGGTCACAGACATTATGCAGGACTCTGTTCATGGTCGAGGCCCCCCCACGGAACTGCTCTGTGATGCTCCTGCAGGAGTCGGGATTGGCCAGGTGCCACACTGCTGTCACCACCCGCATCCCAGGAGGAATGGGATCTTGCATATTGGTGGACTGCCTTCTGAGGTGAGGGGCAAGGTTGTCTGCTACCCAGCTCAGTAGGGAGCTGGTCATCCAGAAGTAGAATGTCCATTTCTTGTCAGTCCACGTGGCCAGTATGGTCTCCCACCAGTCATTGCTCCGTGGTTGACTGCATCCAATCCAGCCTCTGCGTAGGTAGGGTCACCCAATGACCATAGATGTTCAGGGGTAACCTGGAGAGGATGAGGCGGACTTGCTGAGATTCTGCTCTCTCCGCTATCACTAGGCTTCTGGCCTGCACCTTCCTTGCCCATCGCACCATTGCCATTTGGTACAGATCAGCTGTCCGTCTCCGGCATGGCCCACCATTGGTGGGCTGGGAACAGCAGGGTGGCCCACCGCTCATATGCCTGCTCCAGAAGATTGAAGCTTACCTCCAGGATGGCAAGGAGGGAAGAACGAACCTGTGGGATACCTACAGTGGGCATCGTGCTCCCACCACCATGCCCACTCCCCATGCACCGATCACCGCACCCGGTGACAACTCACCAGGCCCCAACCAGCAAACACACCCTGTGAACAACAACTCTGAATCAACAAACCCACCCGGTGATCGCACCCCTTGCACACACCCTCTCACCAGCAGGCAGCACACTACATTACACTATCACCACCGCTCCCCTGCACACACCAGTGTTACAAACTCACACGCCTCGATCACCCTCTGTACACACTTCATGTCTCTTACACCACACGCTCGCCAATGCACCACACTACCACAACGCACATGCAACACTTGCTCTCCTACCACACCCCAAACTCTTTCACACAGATCTCTCTCCCATTCAGCATGCCCCGAAATTGCTCTCTCCGCTCCCTCTATCACTTTCCGAACTCTTTCCACTCCACAAACACAACCAACTTGCCACACCCTTGCAGGCAAACTGGCTCCCATATGTAGATGGGTGAACTATCATGGGGTCTCTTTAGCTGGTGTAGCGATATGGGTGTGGCCTGCACATGTGTCTGGTGTCTCATTGATGCTAACCCATTGCACAGCATAGAACCTGGATGCCTCACCACTGCTTGGACACGCACCCCAAACAAGGAGCCCACCTGTGGTTTTTGGGCCCCTTATCGATATAGTAGGTGTGCGACCTGCAGCTGGGGGCCCCCTGTCATCAGGACAGGTGAATGGATGCCTACAGGCATGCTGCTTGGATGTGCTCTGATACGGCAGCCCCTGGGACGTTCCCCATCTCTTCCTCCCTCGGCCCCTGACTGACCTCCCTCCCTCTTATCAGGCAGGACTGTGTCTGCCCTGTGTGTGTGTGTGTGTGTGTGTGTGTGTGTGTGTGTGTGTGTGTGTGTGCGCA
>QEPC01013943.1:1341687-1366641 GCA_003113815.1 Sphenodon punctatus
GTGTGCGCATGCATGTGTGTGTGTGTGTGTGTGTGTGTGTGTGAGAGAGAGAGAGAGAGAGAGAGAGAGAGAGATATTCCCAGACCCATTGTGCCAGGTCGCTATCAGCTGGCCAAGGTCAACCGTCTGCGTGCAGACAACTCCGTCTCCCTCCTAGCACATTCTCCATCTTATCCATCCACCTCTGGTGTGCTCCTGCTCACTTACTCTCTACTGGCCATCTCTAGCCAGGGATCTGGCCATGCCAGCGACCATTGGGCCAGTGTGTGCCACCATGCTGCTGGGTACCCTGCGGCAGAGCAGCCATGTCCAGCTTCTTAATGTCGGGTGCTGGGAGTGAAAAACGGGGAATGGATTGCCCATTGTGACTGTTGGTTCTTCTCCCATGCAATCGAGATTGGCCACTGTCAGAGGACAGGATGCTGGGCTTGATGGACTGACTCAGTATGGCACTTCTTATGTTCTTATGTTCTTACTCAGTGATTTTTCTGCCTTTCTCAATCAGCAGGGTAAGGGGGGTGCCACTGCCATCTCCCTTGTTCTCCCCCAGGGCCAGAGCATCCTAGGCCACCAGGTGAAGGGTGTGGGCAGCACAGGGAATGTGCTGGAATCCACCATCCTGCATTGCCCTCTTCATGTTGGCTGTGTTGTCACTGACCACCAACCCCTTGATGAAAGGTGCTTCCTCCCTTAGCCACCCCTCCACCATGGTGTCCAAGGCTCCCCTTATGTTGGCGGCAGTGTGGCTTTCATTCATGACCTGGGAATGAAGCAGGGCCTACCTATACCCTGCCCCTTCACCCCTGCCACCTACTGTCATCAGCAGTTGCCATCAGTGAGCAGTCAGGGCCAAGTAGGCATGTTGTGCATTTCGACTGCTCCAAATGTCAATTGTAAAATGCACAACTGCCCCACCTGCCCTGGCCATTTGCTCCTTCACCCCCTCCTTTACTGCTTGGTCCAGGGAGAGCACCACCCGCCTACAGACAGTACTTGGGCGCAAGCAGTGCGACCAGCTGGCAGAATCTCTGGTTCTCCACTATGCTGAAATGTTGGTGATCCAGCACAATCATCTCATCCACCCGCCTGGAGATTTTGATTGCCACTGGAGGACACCCTCAATGTCAGAACTGCTCAAATCCCAGCTCCTCCATAGTGGCCTGACGCTGCTGTTACTCACAGGGGGTTTAATATTTTATAATATTTATGATGATTTTTAATTGATTTTATTGTTTTTTTAATGTATGAAAGCCGCCCCGAGCTGCATGGCAGGAGGGGCGGGGTAAAAATTTATAAAATAAAATAAATAAAATAATTGAGACAGAGGTTGCTACTCTTCCTCATTCCCCTTGCCATGAGCAGAGCAGGAGGGTGGGCTAACTGCAGCAGGGATTGGGAACCCACTCCAGTCCACGGTGCCTAACTTCCCTTCCAGTTCTAGCATCTTTGTCCCATGCATACACCTCAGGTGGGAGAACATCCTGTTGTTACTGAGGTTTCCCCTTTTATTCTCATGCTTCACCACCTTCCCGCAGTGAACACAGGCCACCTCGCTGGTGTCACCTGCCCTCAGTGACCTGAAGTAGTCCCATACAGGCCCCCTGGGGCTCTCTGCTTTCTTCATGACACTGCTGCTGGGGGACACGGCCTATGTCCCTGACGGGGTCACAGGAGGATCATCACCTCCTCCTCCTCCTCCTCCTCACTCCCCTCATTGCCCAGCTCCATGACACCCATGATCAAGTTGCTGCTGCTGCTGCTGCTGCTGCTACCACATCGCAGCACGGGAGAGGATGCCCTGCTGCTATTCACAGAAACACTGGGGGAGAATAAGAATAATGGGCTGCTTGCATTGTTAGCAAAGGCTGGGATGTCCTTTAATAAGTCCTCCCCCAAATTCTCCAAATCATGGAGGGTGATGCCAGCAGGAGAATTCCGCCCAACAGGAGAGATGAGTGCCCCATCACTCACAGAGACATCGTTTCTCACTGCATCAGCTACCCACAGTACAATATCACTGCTGCCAGTGCCAGCTGCTGGTGCTTCAGGAGAGGTGCGCTGCTGCTGCTACACCCCACCTTTGCTCCCTCCTTTGCTGCTCCACCCCACCTTTGCTTCCCTGCTAATGGAAGGCTGGGGCTTCCTATCTTCCACAGATGTCTTTCCTCCAATGATCTCTGCTGCCTCTTCCCCTGTGATAAGACCTGCAGCTTGGGGGTGAAAAATGCTGATCTCTTAATTTTGGGTGGTGGGTGTCAGCGCTGACAGACTGGTCAACTTACTCACATGCACCACGGCCATGCCCTCTACCAGGGCCACCTGCCCCAGAGTTGTCAGCAGTTGAACTCCTTCCCCTTCTCATTGTGATACAGAAAGGACTGCACACAATATATACTGTACACAATATAAACTAAATCTAACCTATGTATAATACAAAATATTCCTATTCTATGATCTTAATATATATAATAAAACAGCCTCGCATCTAAATATCTAATCTATATATATACAACTAATATCTATATCTATATAATATATGGACAGGGAGAGATGGACAGGGGATGGGGAAAGGAAAATTCAGATCTATCTATCTATCTATCTATCTATCTATCTATCTATCTATCTGTACCTACAGGGGGAAACAGGCAGGAGAAGGAAAAAGGTAAAATGTAAGGGTAAAGAATAAGGATTGGGTGGTAGGGAATGGATATATTTGTACATAGTGCAAGCACCAGCTTTTGCAAATGCACCCTGACAAAGCAAGAAAGCTAACAAAAGCATTGAAGCGTTCCAGTCCTGCTCAATATAAAGTGTTGCAGTGCCCTCCCCCAGAGCCCTTCGGATTGGTTCTGGGAGGCAGAGGCACTGAGGAATCACAGGGTGTCATTCAGCTGCTGGGACCTGCTTGTGCTGCTCATTGGCCAGAGATACATCCATCAGGTCCTTCCCCTCCCAGTTAAAGATTTCAACTTTGTTTCTGGTTCTGAGATGTCTGCTCCCTCCTCCCCTCTCCAAAAAACAACTCCAGACAATAAATGAAAAGAATAACAACTTTTGTTATCGTTATTGGTTTAGTTATTATTTTTTGTCATTTTCATTATTGCAATAATGGTAACGAAAATGGCAATTTTTGTTTTCGTTACCAATATAACTAAAACAACATGCACACCCCTGGCATCTGCTCCCTCTGGCTAGTGATACACCTTCCAAGTCCCTATTCCAATAAATGTTTGCCTAGATGAGCAGCTTGTGTTCTCCTGTGGTGTCTGTGCGTCGTTTGCACTGGCAGCCCATGGTACTGGTGCTGGGGGCTTGGGGGAGATTGGGGGCGCTTTGGGGCTTTGGAGGCTCTGACCTGTAGGGCAGGATGGATACTCCACTGAGGTCTCCTTTCCATCAGCATGCTAGTCTTGTTGCTATCTTGACCATCCATTGCTGATTGGCAAGTAGTCTCCCAACGCCGGCCATGCCTGGTGCCCATGCACCATGCGGGCTCTTGCAGCACATTGTGCATTGTCTCTGGGTGTTACTGTGCTACATGGCCCTGCCTCCAACCTCCTGCACCTGCTCCAGGGATTCGTGGGCCCTGGTTGCCCGGGCCATGGGGGCTGTGGATAGGCCCTGGGCATTTGTTGTGGGATGGCGGAAGCACCATTGCCTGGCCATATGGGGTGCTTTCTGGCTCCTCGGGGTGGGCAGGTATGTGTTCAGGGCTATAGGCTCTCTGCTGGGTGCTCCCTCTGAGGGATTGCATTTACCACCCTGCTGTTACGCTTCGTAGTGGTGTTCCTTTGGCTCTGTGAGCCCCATGGCATGTTGCAGGGCTGCGGTTCCTCCCACTGCAGCCCTGCACCTAGCTGGCTGGGCATTGGGGTTGTGTGGTTGTGCATCGCTGAGGATGCCCACTATCATCGCCCCCTTGCATTCCGTCATGCAGCTCCATCCCTGCTTGCTTCCCTACCCTTCCCCCCACCTCACCCTGGTCGATTTATCATTCTCCCGGGGCATGGTCCTTGCATCTCTGTGTGTGCTACTGTCCCTTAATGGTGCCCTGGCCTCGCTCTGGTTATGCTCCTGTGGTGCGTTGTGTCTACCACCCCCTATTGTTCCCCCATTCATTCTCTGGCAGTCATGGAAGCATAAGCATAAGTAGTAGTAGTTTATTTGGGCTGGATTCTGCCATTTTGCAAAAAGTAAAATAAATAGACAATCTAAAACACATATGTACAACTTATAATAATACATTAAGCTAATTCCAATAAAACAATAATGATAATAATAACAACAATAATAATAACAATAATAATAATAGTACAGCCAATACTGCTGTGCACAACACTCTTAGAGCAAATTGTGGAGTGGGGAGTACTCACAAGGAGGGCGATAATCACCGAACCGACCACCTCACCTCGTACCTAGTCTATCTGGTAGCATTCCCTCTTCTTAGCTACCAAGTGGGCATATATTGCCACGGCCCGAATTACCTCATCTTGGATTCCTAACAGCTTCCCAAATCTTGTTCCATTGGGTAAATACAAGTCCTCCTCTTTCCAGAGGGGGGTTAGTCATGTCTCCCTTAGTTCCTTATAGTAATTGCAGCTAAATAAAATATGGTAACCATCCTCAACGTCTGTCAGGTTGCATTGACATAACTGCTGTGCATATGGCTTTTGATGGTACCGTCCCACTGACACTGCTGATTCGAATAACTGCATACGCAGAAGGGTGTAAGCCCTGGGCACATCCCTATTGGTAAAAAGGTCCAGATATTTCTCGAAAGTATGAATCTTTTTTACCTGCTGAAAATATGGTGCTACCTTCCACTCTACTATCCTAGAGATGTCCACATCCCTGACAGCAGTCTTTATAATTGATTTCTGCTGCCCTAAAGGTTTACCCAACAGAAACTCGGAAGAGAGGCCTACATTGTTCAATGCACGAATTACCCCTCTAATCCATGGATAAGTAGGTGCACACAACTGGTTCAGCTCCTCTTGAAGACACAGGGCAGTCAAACAAGATTCTGGCCTATCGCACACTTTTACCCAGTACAAGAGATTTTTAAGGTGCAATATGCTTGATCCGGAGACTACCCTGGTTTCCGCCCTTACAACTGCACCCGGGACAGCTTGAGGAACTTCCAGGAGACTTCACGAAAATTTATTTTGCACTATCTCTTACTTCCCAACTAGTGCCTCTGCTTGGAAGACTTCTGCCCCGTATGCAAGCACATTTTGCGTCTTTGCCAAAAAATACCTTCAAGATGCATGACATATTCTTGAATCTGCTTACCAGATCCAAGATACCTTTATCTCCTGCACTTGCTTTAAGGGCAAGATAGTGCTCATGCTGCTTCCAATTTGACTGGTGAGAGAAACACATCCCCAGATATACGAATCTATCCACCTGTGACAGCTCCTTATTGTCCATCATCCAGGTATATTTCTTCTTTCCCTTACCAAGCACCATGACCTGAGACTTCTTGTAGTTCACTTCCAGTCCTTTCTGACCACAATAATACAGAAATTATTCCAGCTGCACCTACAGGCCCTTCCTGGTCTGGGCCAATAAGACTACGTCCTCCACATACATAAGTGTTGTTACAGCTCAATCTCTGAGCTTTGGTGGATGACCCCAGCCATCAAGAGACTTTTTACTAGATCACTCATGTAAATGCTAAACAAGGTAGGTGCAAGCACGCAGCCCTGCCTCACTCCTTTGTTGGTCCTTATTAAGTTTTGAGATACTACTTAAGGAGACACCCTCACCCGTGCCCTGTTCCATTCATGAAGCTGCATTATCCAGGCCAAGGGAGTCTCATTTATACCTAAATTATACAATCCTTCCCAGAGCTTCTTTCTCGGTACCAAATCGAACGCCTGACATAGATCCATGAAAGCCAAAAACATACTGCCTGATCTTATCCTGGAATATTTTGATATTATATGTGATAACACAAAACAATTGTCCATTACTGAGCATCCCTTCCTGAACCCGTATTGTTCTACAGGGACAATCTTACTCTTTGCTACCCATAACTCTAGCTATTCTAACAGGCCCTTTGCATAACGTTTGCCCAGTACTGGAATTAAATTGATGGGCCTATAGCACTCTGGGTCCTGATGGTCTCCCTTTTTAAAAATGGGAATGATCACTGACTCCCCCCATTCCTGCAGGATATTCCCTGTCCGATTAATCCAAGTGAAGAATATAGCTAGCCAGGGAGCCCACCAAGTGGGGGACAACTGCAAAACCTCCGCTGTGACCCAGTCATGCCCTGGCGCCTTATCCTTCCTGAGAGCTCAAATATAATCGGTTACTTGCTCTTCAGTGTCCACCTCTATACATTGTCTGGCTCTTTCCTCTCGGATCACATCCCCAGTAAGCTTGTCCAACATCATTCCCTCATCCTGATCTCCCGCTGTATATAACCTCCCAAAGTGTGCTAACCAGTCTCCTTCCTTTATTACTGCCAGACAATTTTGGAAACAAATAAGATCTAGTCTGAAACTAGAGGTCCGACCTTGCCATGGAGAGGAGCTGAAATCGGGGGGACTCCTGACAGTGAGTGTGGCCAGTCTGTTGGGCGTGATCCATCTCCCTTGCCGCTCCTTTGGGGGTGGCCTCTGGGGCTGTTTCCTCTCCTATCACGGAATTGGGGGTGGGGGGCTGGTGGGACTGAGTGGGATGTTGTGTGCTTATGGGTGGTGTTTTCCCTGCTCCCCCCTGTTATGGCCCGATCCCTGTCCCCACCTCCCACTTTCTCTTCCCCTCTAGTTGCTGTGATTATGCTTATGACTGTGTTGTGGCTGGGGAAGATGGCCAGGCAGCTGCAGCAGACAGCATCTGACCTTCATGTGGGGCCGCGGGTGTACCAGGAGATCTGTAAGTTACCCCACTTTGTGTGTTCTCCTTCTCCCCCCCCCAACCCTTTTTGTGTGGGTTCCCTGGATGTTCTGGCATGTGACCTGCCCTTATGTTGCGCTCCCTCTCCCTCTCTCCTTTAGCACAGGCAATGATTAATGAGCAGACCAGGGAGCAGGAGGAAGTGCTTCACCCAGTCCTGCATGTCCTGCAATGGATGCACCGGTTGGACCATACCCAGGCCCAGCGGAGGACCTGGGTCCATGGTTGCTGATCCTACTAAGGGTGTGGATCCACCCCAGTATTTGGATACTATGTGTCCCCGATTGTTTACTCCCATGAGTTTGTTGCTCTTGCTGGTTCTTTATTAAAGTTTTATTCAGCATTGCCCCCCATATGTGTGCTCTCCTTCCCTCTGGTGTTCCCCTCTGTATGGGCCAGGTCTAGTTGGTGTGGGGTGGTTGTCTGGCAGGGCATGAGTCTGTGGGTGTGTGTTCTCCCCTCCCCTTTGGTGTACTTGCTCTCTGTGGTTTATACGTGTCCTGGCACTTTGGCTCCTGTCCTCTTGGTATGGCCCTCTCCACTGTTCATGTGGGGTCCTGTGTTCCCTGTATGGGCCCTGGTGTCCTGTTCCCTCTTCCCTATTGTTTAGGTGGGCATGCTGGCGGGGTGGTGGTGGGTTTCTGTCTTTCCTTGGGGACCGTGGTGTGTCTGCCCTCCCCCTTCCCCGAGATGGTGTGGTACTCTGCCTGTGCCCTTTGCATCCGCACCCCATGCTTTGTGTGTTGCTTCTGCTGTTGGACAGTGCCTCTCCTCTCTGTGCCATCCGACCCTGCCTCCTCTATGTGATTTGCTGGTGGCCTGTGTCTCCTCTGCAGCCCTGTGCCGTGCACAGGTTTGGGGGTCCCGTGTGCTGTGGTTCTTGGCAAGGGGGTCTGGTGTGTTACCTGCCCCTTATGGGGCTTGCCTTTGTGTTCTGGGCACTTTGCTCTCTCCCTCCCCCTCCCCCCCCGCTGTTCTGGTCCCCTTTCTTCCTCTCCAGGGTTGGTTCCCATGTTGTCACGGGGATCAGGGTCCCCCCCCCTCTCTCTCAGGCTGTCCCCCAAATTCCCACCAGGCCAGCCGCAACCCAGTTGCCTGTACCCGCATGGGTTCCCACATGATCAGAAATCCTCACTGCAATCAGGTAGCTTTTGGAGGTCTGCACCTCCAGAAAAGCCTCCCCTTGATCTCCCAGCTCAGCTGTAACTCAGAGAGCCTTCTCTGGCCACCCGTAGCTTGGAAGACTTCATGGTGGGGTTGTCTTATATGAAAAAGGTCCGTCTAGGCTCTCACCTAGATAGAGTGCCCCCTTAATGAACCCCCCAAGACCAAATAAGCACATAAGGACACTAGGCTTGGTTATAAAACATATATTCAGTACATACAAGTACAAGGCTGTTGATCAGGTAGTGCAAGTCAATAAATCAAATATAAAACCAACACATTCTAAAATACACTGAAGTTCCCTAACTGTCCTCTTACCCTGAGGTTCAGTCCAGTTTGGGTCAGTGTTTCTCAGCCTGTATGTTGAGGCCGGGCTCCTTCCTTTAGTGCATTGAAAAGTCTCTAGTTCATAGTGGTTGTGCAGCCTCTCCAGTGAGCAGCTTTCCCTGTGCTGGTCAAGATGGCAGAGCGTTTCTCAAGATCCTGTGTCTTGACCTTGTTTGCAGGGGGTGTGGGTCACTTCCTCCTGCTTCTCTATTGTTATTTCAATGTCCTTGTAGGTGGGTTGCCATCCTCCCCCTCATCGGTCACCTGGGCAACTGATGGCTTGTTTTGCCTGACAATGGGTTTTTCTGTCCCTCTATCTTGCCAAGCCAGTTCAGCAAGGTGATAAGGCTCACATTCTTGTAATCTTTATCTTTAGCTGTCCTTCTTAGTAGCTAAATTTACCCCCAGTACCCCAAATTATGTGTCCCATTACCCCAAATGTCTGTGTTGCCCCCCTTTCCCCATGACACCTGTGTGCTTGTGTGGACTATGGCCTGCAGGCGGGGTCTGTAGATTTGGGAATCTGTGGTATCCAGCTGTCTAGCCAGTGTCTCAGGGCTTCACTGGGGCTGATTCTTTGTATCACTTCACCTTCCAGCTCCCTCTTCCCCCACCTGCTCGGAATCTGGAAGTGTAGGGGCGGTGCCGTGTGCCATGGCTTTGTTTGCCCTCGCTCGGCTATGTAGTAATGTCACTCGGCTGGGTGTGGTTTTCCCTTGACTTGGTGTATAGGCTGTCCGTGTGAATGGTATGGGTGTGTGCTTGGTGGGACCCTGGGTTGGTGGGTGCCTGGTGGGTGGGTGCTGGACCCTCCCTGGACTTCCCACAATGCCCCACACTGGTGTCCGTGTGAATGTCTCCCTGCTCGTCACTGGTGGGTGTGCTCACCCACCCACCTCCACCCACAGGGACTGTGGCGATGTCCATGTAAAAAAAAGCCATAGACCAGACTAATTCTTCTGTAAACCAAATTGCCCTCTCCCATTAATTTCTGGTCTGTTTTATGGTTAAAGAGGAGCCTTGTTTTCATGCTTTGACTGGCTGTGTGCGGCTCTATAGTTAAACTAAGCAAGCAAATGAAATAAAGCAAAATGACAGTGCTGGAGCTCAGTGTACAATGGGCACATACATTAACAATAAGAAAAGACAAAGTTATTAATGTGTGTCTCAAAGAGCTATTTTGTGAGTCATAGATTTTTCAGAATAACTGGCTAGTAGTAATACAGCCTGTTGAAAGGTTTTGGCAAAAAATAATATATGTGGACTAGAATGACAGGTACACTTTGCAACATCAAGAAGAAACCTATTTTCTCCTGTGGAGTGAACAAAGGCATTCAATAATGTACCATAATTACAATAGTCATGACGAATGAATAGCATTTACTTTCAGGAACTAGAAATTACCATATAGCTCCCAAATTGGAAAGAGAACCGGGGCCATCAGTACGTTTATTCCAAACAACAGTAAATATCATACCATTTAAAAAAGTTGTTCTGTATGATATTTAAATCCAAGTCAAGACAATCCCTTACACATTCTAAATGCATTATCTTTACAACTGCAGCATCTGGGGATTCAGTGAGCAGCTGTGATACTATGAAATTTACTGGACCATGAATATTACTGAGTGGATAAACAAGAAAGCAGAATGAACAGTTAAGAATATGATCTTCTCTTTGTGCAGTGGCTCTTCATCCTAAATGATCTCTACAGGAATTGAGAGATTAAGGAGAACATCCAGCACATAGTGCTGCCCAAAAACAGGTGTGAGAGAAAATAAAACTTTGATTATAAACTCCTGGACAAAAGAGTCACTGGACTAACCAAAGGGCCTCAGACACAGACCAAAACTACAGGTGTGCACACAGGGTGCTCCGAAAAAGTCCCCTGCCTCCCGACTGCACCACCACTGCTGTAGCCACTTCCGCCTTGCCTCTCCCTCTCCCGGTGGTGACATGGTCAGTAGGCAGGGGACTTTCAGGAGGCAGCCTACATACAAATATTTTATGCATATGCACACTGTAATTTTGGTCTGTGTGTATGTGGAACTTGCTTCCATATAAAGGAGACAGGTCTTCAGTTTTAAAAGTTCTTAACCTTGAACAAGCATCCCTACAGGACACTAATCATATTTACCATACTTTTCAAGTGTGTATGCATGTTGTTTGTTTACAGGAGATGGAGGAGGCAGGGGTGTGCCGGTTGTTTTTATTATATCAATAACGAAAACAATTTTTTTCATTTTTGTTATCATTATTTCAGTAACAAAACTGACAAAAAAATAACAAAATCAATAACGATAACAAAAGTCATTATTAATTTTGTTATTGTCTAGCAGCTTGTCAGGTGTTTTTTGGAGGAAAATGTGGTGAGGGGAGGAGGGAGCACACATCTCAGAGTTAGGAACAGTGTTGAACTGGGCCTGTGATGGGAGGGGACTGGGCCTGTGATGGGAGGGGAAGGACCTGATGGATGTAATCACTGGCCAATGAGCAGAGCAACTGGGCCCCAGGCAGTTGAATGGCACCCTTTGTTTGCTCGATGCCTCATGCCTCCCAGAACCAATCAGGGGAGCTCTAGGGGGAGGGCACTGAAACCCTTTATAATTCAGGACTGTGATGCTTGACTCTGGTTCTGTGTTAGCTATTTCTCTGTCAGGATGCATTTGCAGAATCTGCTGGTGCTTGCACTAAAAATCTTCCCATATATATCCCTACCATCTTACCTTTCCAATCTTTATTCCTTACCCTTGCATTTTACCTTTTTCCTTCCATGCCAGTCTCCCCTTTACACATATATTATATTATTTATTATTTATTATTATTATTATTATTATTATAATAAAAGATGTGTTATCCCCCACCACCACCAAAGGCAGCTCAGGGAAGCGTACAATATTTATATTTATTTATTTATTTTGTAAATTTCTACCCCGCCCCTCCTGCCATGCAGCTTGGGGTGGCTTCCATACATTAAAACAATAAAATCAATTTAAAAATCAGCATAAATATTATAAAATATTAAAACAGGGCTAGAATACAATAATAAACCAAATTAGGTGGGGGAACTAAACACCCCCTACCCTACTCACCCTCCCTCCCAAAGGCCTGGGCAAACAGCCAGGTCTTACAATTTTGCCAAAATATTAGCAGGCTAGGGGCCAGGCGAGCTTCCTCCAGAAAGGAGTTCCACAGCCGCGGCCCCACTACCGAGAATGCCCTCTCCATTGTGGCCCCCCGTTTAACACGGGGAACCTCCATGAAGGCACCCCTGGCAGACTGCAGGAGCTGCTCTGGGGCGTGGAGGGCGAGGTGGTCCCTAAGGTATGAGGGGCCGAGACCGTGTAGGGCTTTATAAACCATCACCAGCACCTTGAACTTGGCTCGGCACGCTATCGGCAGCCAGTGCAGAGCTCGGAGCACCGGTGTAATATGCTCCCGGCGGCCCGTCCCCGTAAGAAGACGAGCCGCCGCATTCTGCACCAGCTGCAGCCTCCGAACCAAGAACAAGGGAAGCCCCACGTAGAGCGCGTTGCAGTAGTCGAGCCTCGAGGTGACGAAGGCATGGATGAGGGAGGCCAGGTCCGGGCCGGAGACAAACGGACGCAGCCTACGTACTAGATATAGCTGGCGGAAGGCAGCCTTAGCGACTGCCTCCACCTGCCGCTCCAGACGCAGATCTGCGTCCAATATCACCCCCAGACTCCGAACCTGCAGAGCTACAGGAGGGCGAACCCCCCCAACCAGGGGGGCCACCACCCCCTTCGCTCTCCCCACCAACATCACCTCCGTCTTGTCGGGGTTAAGCTTCAGTCTGCTCAGCCGCATCCACTCCGCCACGGCCTCCAAACATTGGGAAAGCAACGAGATAGCAGGGTCTGGGTCAGTAGAAAAAGAGAGGTACAGCTGAGTATCATCAGCATACTGGTGACATCGCACCCCGAACCTTCTCACAACCTCCCCCAAGGGCTGCATATAGATGTTAAACAACAGCGGAGACAAGATCGAACCCTGCGGAACGCCACACGGTAAAGCGCGGGGGCACGATGTTTCCTCCCCCAACACTACCCGTTGGCTCCTCCCCGAGAGGAATGAGCGGAACCATTCAAGAACGGTCCCGCCCAGACCCCCCAGGTCACGCAGCCGTCTCAGCAGCAGCCCATGGTCCACGGTGTCAAAAGCGGCCGAGAGATCTAGCAGGATGAGAAATGTTGAACATCCTGCATCCATCTCCCGGCGGAGGTCGTCTACCAAGGCCACCAACGCCGTCTCGGTGCCATAGCCGGGGCGGAACCCAGATTGAAAAGGGTCTAGGAAGCCGATACTATCCAGATGCACCTGGAGCTGGAGCGCCACTGCCCGCTCAATAACCTTCCCTAAAAAGGGAAGGTTAGAGACAGGTCGGTAGCTGGCAAGCGCATCCATGTCCAAAGATGGTTTTTTCAACAGGGGGCGCACCACAGCCTCTTTAAGGCAGGGTGGCAACCTCCCCTGCCGAAAGGACGCGTTCACTACCCTCTCCAGCACCGTCCCCAATGTCTCCCTGGAAGCTTTTACCAACCAGGGTGGGCACGGATCCAGTTCACAACACATGGCCCTTACAGATGCCAGGACACCCACCGCATCAGCCAGCGTCACTTCCTGAAACTCTCCCCACGAAGCTGGACCAGACGGAACCTCCGTCCCCCTGCGCTCTTCCCCTACTGCCATCAATCCAGCATCAAAGTCGGTCTGAATCCGAGCAATCTTGTCTGCGAAGTAGTTGACAAACTCCTCACAGCGGGCCTGGGACACGTCCCCATCAAGGCGAAGGGAGGCCGGACTAACCAGCCCCCGCATCACCCGAAACAACTCCACCGGGCGTGACTTCACAGACGCTATGAGGCCAGCAAGGAACAGCAAGGAATATAAAAGCATAAATAAATATATATATATATATACACAACTTAAAACAATAAACCCATTAATTCCCCCCCTGTCCTATCCCTCCCCCACCCATCTCTCTCACCAAATGCTTGGCGGAACAGCCAAGTCTTACACTGACGTCTGAAGGAGGGAAGGCCCTGAGCCAAACAAACCTCTGCCAGGAGGGAGTTCCACAACCGAGGTGCAGCAACCAAAAATGCCCTCTCCAATGTGGCCCCCTGCCAAACATGGGGGACCTCCAAAAGGGTGCCCCTGGCCAACCGCAATGGCCATTCCAGAACCCAGGGAGTGAGGTGGTCCTACAGGTAGGTGGGGCCCATGCTGTGTAGGGCTTTAAAGGTCAACACCAACACCTTGAATCGGGCCTGTTAGGCAACCAGCAACCAGTTCAGAGAACAGAGCACCGGTGTTATGTGCTGTCGGTGGTCTGTTCCCGTCAGGAGATGGGCTGCCGCATTCTGCACCATTGCAGCCTCCAGACCATCACCTTGGGAATCCCCACATAGAATGTGTTACAGTAATCAAGCCTCGAGGTGATGAAGGCATGGATGACGGTGGCGAGGTTGCAATCTGAGATGTACGGACGTAACCATCACACCAGACGTAATTTGGCAAATGCACTCCTCGCCACAGCTGCCAACTGGACATCTAGGCAGAGCTGCAACTCAAGGAGCACCCCCAGACTACAAACTTGAGGAACCAGGACAGAGCGCACCCCATCAATGATGGGGGTCTCCACTCCCTCAGCCCTCCCCACCAGCATCACCTCTGTCTTGTTGGGATTCAACTTCAGGTGGCTTGCCATCATCCAGGCCCCCACAGCTGTCAGACATCAGGTAAGCAACGAGATTGCGTGGTCTGAGTCTGCTGAAAATGAGAGGTAGTCCTGAATGTCATCAGCATATTGATGACAACACATGCCAAACCCTCTCACGACCTCACCCAAAGACTGCAAATACACGTTGAAAAGGAGAGGGGGCAGAACAGGACCCTGCAGGACCCCACACATGAGATCCTGGGGAGCAGATGTACAGTCACCCAAGACCACACAGTGAGTCCTATCGGCCAGGGATGAGCAGAACCATTCAAAAATGGTCCCGTCCACCCCAGCACAATCCCACAGCTGAGTCACCAGCAGCTCATGGTCAATGGTATCAAAAGCAGCTGACAGATCTAACAAGACCAGAAGGGTCAACTGCCCCCTGGTCTAAAGCATGGCATAGGTCATCGACCAAGGCCACAAGTGCAGTCTCCGTGCCATATTCTGATCAAAAGCCAGAGTGCAAGGTGTCCAGGAAACCGACTGAGTCCAGACGGTCCTGGAGCCTAAAAAGGGAAGGTTAGAGACAGAGACAGTAGCTGGCAAGGGCATCAGTGTCAAGGGATGGTTTTTAGAGCATGGGCCACACCACAGCCTCCTTAAGAGACCCCGGGACCCTCCTCTCCTCAAGGGAGGCATTGACCACCCATGCCAGCACCAGCTCTAATGTCTCCCTGATGGCCTTAACCAGCCAGGATGCACAAAGATCTAATTCACATATTATGGCCCTAACAGCCCCCAGGACATCCCCTGCATCGGCAGGGATCACCAACTGAAATTGATCTCACAAAACAGGACAAGTCAGGGCATTCATAGCCTCTTAGCATATTTTCTTTTTTTATATATCTATTGATTGATTGATTGATCGATCAATCAATCAGTTGATAGCATAGTGTTATATATATATATATATATAAAAACACACACACACATATATATATTCGAAATAAAACTAGATATTGTGTGTATACCAATAACGATACTAAGAACAAAATCTTTATTTGAAATCGGTACTGATACCAATAATGACAACGATAATGAAAAATGATATTTCGTTATTAAAAATCCCACACATTTTAATAATGAAAATGATAATGAAAAATGAAAAATGACATTGGGTCCTGGTACACACCTCTAAGAGGCAACAAAGGCTAACCATTTCTTCCAGATGAGGGGTTTTAGTCAATTTGAGGTTCCAAGGCTCTAGGGATGGGCGAACGTGGTTCGGCAGTTCGGAGTTTGACCCGAACTCGGCCTGTTTGGATGACCGAACTTGAACCCGAACCCGAACGTGAACATACCAAACAAACTAAACACCGAACAGCGAAATGGCCGAACAGTTCGGTCAGTTCGGATCGCGTTCGGATGAGTTTGGGTGGCAAAAAAAGGTTCACTGGAAGGTCAAACATGACAGGGAGGTGTCAGTCACTGAGGAGCAGACTTCCAGGCACCAGGGGTGGAGAGGCTTGCAAGAAACAAAACTAATTATCTGCCTCCCCCCTTCCCAACACCTTCTGAGCTAGTCACTGTTCCTGAACAGCAGGCGTTGAGTAGGATTTTTAGATTGCTTAAAGTTTCATTTCAGTTTTGTAATGAAATGAAACTTAAACCATAAACTGAAACCTTGTGTTATGCACTGTACACTCTCATTGAGTATGTAATGTATGTATTTCACTACAGACTCCTCTTCTGTTTGTGATTCCCCCCATCCCATATATATGGGATGTGTATATATATATATATGGGATGTGTATATATATATATATATGGGATGTGTATATATATATATATATGGGATAGATAGATAGATAGATAGATAGATAGATAGATGTACGAGTTAGAGATAGGGTTAGTGATTTAGTTCTAAATCACCTGCTTGTCAGAGTAGGTCTGTGTACTTATTAGATAATCCATTTAGTTCATAGCTTTAGAATAGTTAATAGCAGTTAGATTTAGTGTAGATATATATATATATAATGTTAGATAATAAAAAATGATAATTAAAAAACCCCATATAAAAACAAAAAAACCAAATAAAAAACAAAAGAAAAGCATATAAAACCCAATAAAAAACAAAAAAACATAAAAAACAAAAAACACCCATAATAACACTTCCCGAACGGCTGAACCGAACAGCCGAATGGCCTGACCGAATGGCCTGTTCGGACAACCGAACCGAACAGCCGAACCCAAACTCGGCGAACTAGCCGAACTGCCAACCGAACAGACGAACCGAATGTACGAACCGAACGCAGCCGAACCGAACAACCAAACCCGAACCGCGATCTGTTCGCCCATCCCTACAAGGCTCTAAGTCCTGGATTTAAAGTAATCTGGATTTAATTTAGTCTGAATTTAACAAGCGTGTTTTCATTGACTTTGGTGGTTTTGGATAATGTTAAGCCCTAGGTGGGAACTGGTATGGGCAGCACAATCCTCCACCATTAAAGTCAATTTTGCTATTTCTTTCAATGACTGGAGGACTGCAGTGTTTGTGTGCATATGTGTCCATGTGTATGAGAGAGGTTGGTAATGAAGTACACCAAAGAGCACATTTTGCTGCAGCTTATCTGTGCTATTGTCCCATATATTTGCATTTACTTTGGAATGGAGATATCAAATTTGTAGCAAATCACACTGCCATTTCAACAAGTTTAGAGTCACAAAAGCCTTGGAAAAGAATCTTGTTATTGGGGTCCCTAAGAAATAATAAAACATGTCCCAGCCAGATGGCTCAGTCACAGTAAAGGAGTTGAGAGAATAAAGCTCCGTAATTAAGAGAACTGCAGATATGTTCTCTATCTTTCCTATTCGTGACCTGTGAAATCCCTGAAGTTGCGGAGTGAATTTTTGAACAGTTATAGATAAATGGGATTGAGCTAGCTTCAGCTTAACATTTTTAAAAATGTAATTTATTTATTTATTTATTTATTCTGTCTATAACCCAATCCCCTTGTAAATTTAATCTGCAACTGCATGGGAAGGATAGCCTACTCACGTCTTCATGGAAATGTTTGCAGCACTGTACAAATTTACATTGGTCACAATGATACAAGTAAAAGAAAGAAATTAATTTAATACAGACTCCAAAGCCTTGTTGCAAGAAAACCTATAACAATTTTAAACTAAGTGAACATTTCATAGACTTGCTACCCGGGGGGGGGGGGGGGGGGGAAGGGCAACCCAATAGGATGTTGGCACTGGGAGATTGCACAACTATGTAATAGGCAATAAAATGGCAACTGAAATTCAATGTTGATAAGTGCAAGGTGATGCACATAGAGAAAAATAATCCTCACTTACATACACGAAATAGGTTCTGATCAGGGTGTATCAGGAGAAGTATCTTGGAGTCACTGTGGATAGTTCCTTAAAGACATCAGTTCAGTGTGTGGCAGCAGTCAAAAAGACAAACCAAATGCTAGGCATTATTGCAAAAGGGATAGAAAATAAAAGGGAAAATATAAAAATTCAGTTGTATAAAATCTTTGCTACAATCCCACCTTGAATATTGTGTGCAGTTCTGCTTGCCTTATCTCAGGAAAGAAATAATAGAATTGGGAAAAGTTCAAAGAAGGGCAACAAGGATGTTAGAAGGAATGGATTGACTTCCATATGAGGAGAGGCTCGACAGGTATGGGAAGTTTAGCTTGGGGAAGAGGCGATTCAGGGGGGATGTGACAGACGTTTATAAAATCATGAGCAGTGTGGATAAAATAAAGACTAGGAAACTCTTGTTTGCCCTATATCACAATAAGAGAACAAGGGGACGCTCTCTGAAGTTAAATGGCAGCAAATTTAAAATAAACAAAAAGGAAGTACTTTTTCATTCAATGGACAATACAGTTGTGGAACTTATTACTGGAAGAGATAGTGAAACCCAGCACCAGAATTAGCTTCAAATGGAAACTAGATAAATTCTTAGAAGACAGAGCTATAAGCTTAATAGTTCGGGCTTAAACCCCTGGCTACTGGTACTTAGGGTGGTTAGCAGGAGGTGGGTCACACCTCCATGACCTCTACTATGTACTTCTCTTGAGCTACTATAGCTGGCCACTTTCAGAGACAGGATACTGAGCTCGATGGACCATTGGTCTGACCCAGTATGGCACTTCTTATATTCTTATTTACTTATAATCCATTCCCTGCTGTTCACTCTCAGCTCTGGACAGTCAGAGGTTACATTCCCCAATCTACCTAATCAATAGACATTAATGGACCTATCCAATAAAGTTGGATATCCAATTATACTAATCCTGAGTATAAAACTAAAATAGATATTGTGGTTGGTCCAGTACTTGCTTATGCACTATGAGCAAGGTGTATATGTGCAAATATTGTACAGATGTTTGTACAACTGTTGCACACCACATGCGCAACATGCTCACTACACGCACAGTCTACACAGCGCCATGTGCAGGCTGTGCGTGTGGTGCACAACAGTTGTGTGAACACCTGCGCGATACTTGCGCATGCACATCTTGCTCACAATGCATACGCAGGTACTTGATTGGCCCCATTACACTTTATAATTTATATCAATGTCAATTCAGGTAAAATACCAAATTTCCTTGTTGTGGCTGACTGGCTTCTGAAGAATCTAGATATGGAAATAATATAGTGCCTTTAACTGGAAACAATCCCACAGCATTCTAAATCATTTGTAAACCTGAAACTGATTAGACTAATTAATACAGAACAAGGATTGTCTCCTCCTCTGACTGTATGCGTAATGTAATTTTGTGTTCACACACAACCTTGTGAACAGTGCAGAATATATATTTCCTGAGGGGTGAAATCTGCAGACACATTTAGGGTACTAGATTAAATTGGATCTCTTGAGAAATTTAGTTAGAAAGAATGAAACTACCCAGTTTGGCATTAAGGCTTTGGTTAAGCTAATATAACCCCATAAAATCAATGGGCAGAATTTGGCCCAAGTTTGGTTTTAACCCCTCATGTCCTGGGACTTAATAACTCTGCATGGTCAGGACCTTGGGTTTGTGCATCATCCAAAGGAGTAATAATGTACTTTCACTTTCAAAACAATCAATACATTATCTTTAAACAGCTGACTCTGGCAGAAATGCTTCCAGTTATCTAAAGTCTAAGAAACTTAATTTGCTATAGTAAGTGGCTGGGGATACTGCCTGACAGACATTAAAAAGGACAGTTTGAGCAAGATATTCAGGCTGTTAGATATCACATCTGGAAACCTATGTGTTCGTGATTGATCCATGATACTTGGATGAGGGTTAAGCCCTTTGAAAGATACATGCCACTAGTTCATTTCTGTACCATTCTAACTCCCATATAAAATTACAAAACACCCCTTCTTCTTAACATCCCTTTAATAGATAACCCTTTTCTTCTCCATTAAATCAGTCAACAAAAACACATTTCAGTCAGGCTGCCGTCCTGGGTATGGCACAGAGACTGTGCTTGTGGTCTTGATCGATGATCTGTGCCTGAAGATTGACATTTGACAAAGGGAATTGCACCCTGTTGATTGCACCTTGTTAGATCTTTCAGTGGCCATTGACACAGTTGATCATGAGATGTTGTTCACACATTTATGGAATCTGATGGGTGTGCATGGGATTCCTTTTGTGTGGTTCCATTTGTTCCTGGTGGGGAGGTCTCAGGGCGTGGTGACTGGTGACTTATCATCGTCCCCTCATGACCTTCCCTGTTGGGTCCCGCAGGGTTCCATCTTATCTCTCCTCTTGTTCAATGTGTATATGAGCTGGGTGAGATAATTCAGAAGTTTGGAGTGAAGTGTGATCAATATGCTGATGACACCCAACTCTACCTCTCTTTTTCATCAAACTCTGCAGTTTTGGTGCTTACCAAATTCCTGACTGCATTTGGAAACTGGATGAGAGTGAGCCAATTGAAGCTGAATCCTGACAAGACTGAAGTGATGATGGTTGGCTGGCCCTGTGACTTGGAGGGGAATTGGGACCCCTGTTGTTGATGGTCACTCAGCTTTGCAGCCTTGGAGTGCTTCTGCTTCTGGACCACTTGCTGTGCTTGGATAATCACGTGTATCATATACCGATTTACCATGTACCACTTACTGTGTACTATGTTCACCCTGGTAATGCGCGTGCATAAAATGGCCATCACAGCTGTTCTGCACCTGCATAGTCCTCTTCCAAGATGGCACTAGTTGCATCACTGCCATTTTGGGAAAGGTCAGTCATTTTGCGCATGTACATTACCGGGATGAATGTGGTACATGGTAAATAGGCATGCGGTACAAAGTAAATCATGGTAAGCACTGCAGTAATCACGGTAAACAGTAAATCAAGAAAATTCTCGATGGAGAAAGTGTCAAGAACTGGGGATTTTCTCATTTATCTATTCTTGCTAAAAATGAGTCGAGAACCCTGATTCTCAGTGAGAATCAAGAAAAATAGCAAGATCGAGTTCCATCCTTACTTTTCACACATATATTTATCCCCTTACTTCTTAGAGAAAGGTAGTATGCCCTCAAATGGTTGTGGGGGGAAATCTGGGGTTGTCAGTCAGTGACTAATTTCTTCTTGTTTGTCGGCCACAGCATCTGGATCATGCTATTCAGAAGAGATTTTGGCTCATGGGACACTGTATTGGCTACTGGGCAATGAACTGGAGCTCACAGCTGGATCTGAGCAACAGGGTAGAGATCTGCTGGAAGGGAAAGGAGGAAATGTTTTGGGATCAGCTGATGGCCACGTTCCATGGGTTGTTGAGGGGGCCCATTGCCACACATCATAATCATCCACTTGGGAGAGAATGACCAAGGTCCAAACTGCAGTTGATCCTGATGAATAAGAGGGATTGTGAAAACATCAGGGATCTGGTACGACATGTGTGGCTGGTCTTTTCTCAGTTACTCCAGCGGCGGGCTTGGAGAGATGTAAGGGACCCAACACATGGTGGATAAAGCAAGGAAGAAGGTCAACCAGGCAATGTGCCTTTGGTTGTCAGGTCAGGGATGTGATTGAGTGGATAGCACTGAGATTTGCTGAATGAAACCAGAATTATATTGGGATGATGATGTGCACCTGTCACCAATGGGGATCGACTTGTACCTCAGGGCTCTGCAGGGAAAGCTAGTCTTTCTTCTAGTCAGTCTGGAAAATTAAGAAGGGGGTGGTGAGCATGGTCGCCAAGCAAAACTGGCTGATCTTGTGGCAGAAGTCCATGGTTGGCATAACTTTTCTTACTCGCTGGAAATTGGAACTGAATTAATTCAAGGCACCTCCTAAGAGGTGGGGGTAGAATGGCTGCTGATCAGGACGTAAGCAACCCCCCAGGGGCCTGGCTAGCAGCACCAGCTAAGTAGGATAGCACCGATCCCTAGTTTGGGGCACTGGCCAGCTCCACACACACACACACACACACGGACCCCAGTTTGAACAGGATCCAGGTTGGTTTAATGCATTGGGCAGTGATGTCTGCCAAGGAATTTGGTGAATTACAGGACCTGGCAAGTTTAAGGGGGGTTTCATTAGTTTATCTCCCCACTCCCTATCTTGCTTTCCCAGACTGTAGTTAGTAAAATCTTTGACCCAAACATATTGTCTGTCACCTTCTTTCATGCTGCGGTGACAAAAACATGTTTCTAAGACTGACTCGTGTATTTCCCCAGAAAAAAAGCTAAATTAAAGACCCCTCACCAAAAAAGCTTAAAAACAAAACAAATAAACAAACACACACAATATACTTTTTGAATGTATGCCACAAGATAAACATAGAGCTGGTTCACTACTGCTGCTAATTGGATGGAGACAAAACTGTTCATTCAAATGACTATCTTTTATTGGTCCAACTTCTGTCAGTGAGTGTGTTCATGTTTTGGGGTCATGCTGGGTCTTTACTCTTACATTTGGGGCCAACACAGCAACCACACTGTCACTAGTCTCTAATTTGGTCATTGTCAAGATTGTAAATACGTTTTCCAAATTATCTTCCATACTGAGTTTGCTACTAATTTAAGATATTGCAAGGCTGTATGGACAATTAATCGAGTTTAAGGCTATAGAGATCAATAAGACCTAGTTTGCCCATAAAGGTTTATGCTAGGGATGTGTGAACAGAATGGAGTTCAGACGTTCGGACGGAAAACTTAGTTTGGGTTCGTGGGTTAGATCCTGCAGAGTTCGGACCCTCCGAACATTTGGAAAATTCATCTGCCTGGAGGTTTAAGGTACTCCATGGACCCCCAGGGGTGCCCATGGGGGCATGGCAGGCCATCTTAGACACAGCAGCAGCAGCAGAAGAGACCAGGAAGGCTTGGGGCTTTGCACCCCGGGTTGCCCGGGCAGGTAGGCTTGGCGCTTGGCCCCTGGGGGTGCCCGTGGGGGCATGGCTGGCCGTCTAAGACCCAGCAGCAGCAGAGGCCAGGAAGGCTTGGGGTTTGGTGGCTGGCACCCATAGTTGGCCGGGTATTGCATCTCCAGGGGCAGCTTGGGGAATTCTAGCAGCGGAAGGTTCACCTTGACAGACAGCAACTTTTCCACCAACTTGGCCCCCAGCCTCAGGCGGTGCGGCGAGCAAATGTCTCCTGTCATGGATAACACCCACTTGCTGGGGACACTTGTTGGTGGGCAGGAAAGTAGATCCTTGGCCATTTTGGACAGGGCTGGCCATACGTTGCTCTTGCCGGCCTAATAGGCAAAGGGATCGCTGCTGGGATCTATGCAGGGCTCCTCCTCCTTCTAGCTCTCCATTGCTGCTGAGGCACTGTCATACTCCCACACGTAACTGTCTCGTGGCACCACCTCCACCGCCGCCCTCAGGGGAAGGGTCTTGGTGACTGCTCACTGCCATGGAGCTATTCGTCTTGCCTTGCACAAAGTACTCTGGATTTTTGACAAGTGCTCTGTGAGTGACCATGAGTGGGTGCTCTGCGGTATTGCATCTATGTGTTATGCGGTATGGCCAGTATGGCACCCCTACTTGGCCAGGCATTGCAGGATGGCATTGGTGGAGCTGTGACAGAGGCCCAGCCAGGGCTTGGTGGCTGGCACCCATACTCGGCGGAGCATTTCAGGCTGCCAGGCATCAATGGAGCAGGAACAGAGGCCCGGACTGGGTTTGGTGGCTGGAACCCCTAGGGGGCCGGGCACTGTAGGCTGGTTGGCAGCGGTGGAGCAGTGGCAGAGGCCCGGCCAGGGTTTTGAGGCTGGCACCCCTATTTGGCCAGGCATTGCAGGCTGGCAGGCTTCCAGTTCTGCTTGCTCTATGCTGGGTTCTTCAGTTCTAGTCACCATCATGGAAGGAGTGACAGGGCTACAATAATGCCTGCCAGTGCCCAAAGTGGGTTTGTGCGTGTTGTCATGGCCTGCAGTCAGAGACTGGAAGCCCAGCAGAACATCTGCTTTCAGCAGCCTTTGAGTGGGCAGCAGCATTCCTCCTTTGTAGGACAAGACAGGAGTGTCACGGGAATAGGGTGAAGGGTAGAAAGATAAAGGGAGGGACAAGGGAATAGGACCCACAGGGCAGCTACCTCTCAGTATGGACTCTCTATCGAAGACTATAATGTCCCTCAGGGTGTTAGGTGGGCTTTCCCCCTTGGTTAGAGGGCAACCCTTTTCATCATCGGGACTCACAGAGAGGTATCCAATTTGCCCCAGAGAATGGAAGTAAACACGCAGGGAGGGGGAACAGACTCTTGGGGGTATATACAGGGCCCAGGGCACCGTGTAATAAATAGTGTAGGAGGGGGAAAGGGAAGGGCCAGGCCCCAGGGAGGGAAGGGGAAGAAGGGCTGATAGGGTCCAAGGATGCGGGGTGGTTATTGATGGGTAGGATACTCTTACTACAGGGATGACTTGTCAGGAAATATCGAGGAATGGATCTAGGATCTGAGGTTTAAGGGAAAAGGAAACAGGTAACCCACACCAAACAAATTCACTACAACTGATGCTGGGAGGACAATAACACAGACAAAACACCGCACTTACCCAACTTCACTCTGACAGGGAAAGGGAAACACAAGGACCAAACACTCACGTTCACACTCACAGAATGGTTCAATAGGAAAGTCAAAGGTTCTACAGGAAAAGCTCTCAGGACACGTGGGGGCCAGTCTCTCACAAGTGATTACCGGCGGGGAGCTCAGGCCCCGCCGGTTCCTTTTATGGGAAAAGGTCTAATCAGGTCCAGGTGTGCTCAGGGCAGGGCCCCAACCCACAGCTGAGCTGCATGCTGCTCTCCCCACACTGTGGGCGGAGCCTGCCCTGACAAGGAGTCAAGAGACCCCAGTTCTAATTCCTGGTTTGGAAGTCCTTTGACCTCTCTGCATTTCAGCTTTCCCAGTTCTAAACCAGAGGGCTACCATTCTAGGAGCTCACAGGAGAAAGAACCTGTATGGGAACTAGGCTTGGGGTACGCAGTTCTAATTACTGTTGTGTATCCAGCCTCTTTTCAGGGTAAAGAGGACTCTTAAACGCTTTCCGTTCTTCAGAAGAACTTAGGCTTGGTGCTTGGCCCCCAGGGGTGCCCATCCGATTCCCATCGGGGCATGTCTGACCATATGAGACCCACCGATGCCCGCCAGTCTGGATTGATGCTGCACAGTAGAGGCTGAATTCAGCAGCAGCAGCAGCATAAGGCATTGGATTGCAAGGGCACAGTACCGATAGCACAACAGATGTAGCAGAAGCAGAAGCAGCAGTGAGCATTGGATTGCCAGGGCACTTACCCCGTGGCACAACATGGGTGGGATTCAGCAGCAGTAGCAGACATTGAATTGTCCAGTCTCAGAACCCGTGGCACAGGAGAGGCAGCATTCATCAGCAGTATCAGACATTGGTTTG
>QEPC01013943.1:1375195-1392664 GCA_003113815.1 Sphenodon punctatus
GTGCCCGTGCAGACAATTCTGCTGTGGGGGTTGTGGTTGCCATTGCCTGTGTCCTGCCCTGCCCCTTTGCAGTTTCCCCCCCTCTTCCCTGTTCCGCCTCCCCCCCTTTTGCCCATTGTGCCTTGTGTGTTGTCCGGGCGCCTGTGTACCCCTTCACTTCCTTTCCCTTTTGTGTATGTGTGTGTGTGCGTGTGCGCCCAGGCATGTTCTTGTGCTGTGTGTTCCACTGTGGCCCTGTTGTCTGTGTGCCTGTTGTGTGTGGTACCTATCCGGCTCTTCTCCCTCTCCCCCCTCCCTTCCTGTTTCCCTTGTGTGGGTGTTCCCTTGTGTGCCTTTTAGCTTCGTTTGCCCTCAGGCAGCCATGTCTGTGTCCCGCCCTTGCCCGGTGGTTTCTGGGTGTTTTGACCACGGCCTGGAATCGGTGTCACGTCTGTTGCGCTGCCCCGGCCTGTGATCTGCTGACTCGATTCCCTGCCGTGGTCCCGGTCCCATCACGTCTGTTCAGGGCTTTTATTCACCCCGGGGGGTGGTTGTTCGGTTCACCCCCACCGGGACTCTACTGTGGTGAACCGGGCACCCATCACGTCTGAAATCACCCAACCTCACCTTGAAGTGATCAAGGCATGCCCTCCTCCCAGTACCTGCCACCTTGTCATCTAATTCCCAACTCCTCCACCCAGTGTCCCCCGCATACCTGAGTGATCTCCTGCCCTGCTCTCTTTTCACACACCCAGAAAGTTTTATCCAAACACCCGTAGAGATTTTTTGTCTTTTATCCAAATACCCACTGAGACATTGTCTTGTCTTATGTCCCAAATTCCTATCACTGACTCCTTTTGCTATTTGAGTCTTGTTTCCGGAGTGGGGGTTACACGGACACTCTGTCTTACACTGCTCTAGAAACCCTACCAGTCAGGTGCTCCTCCTCACGTCTGTCTGCCCCGCATCTACCCTTGACCTCTACACTGGATCTTTGGGGTGTCCCCATCCCTTTTGCAACAGGCCAGGAATGGTAGCCATTCCCCCATATCTCTCTCTCTGTTCACTTCCTAGTCTCCCTACTGTTCTAGCTGCTAGGCTGCTCCTACTAACCTCCTTTTGCTACTATTTAAACTTCCCTCTTCTCCTGAAGAAGGAATCCTTGCTCTACCACAGGGAACCTCCCCATTTCTGTTCCTGACAACACTGTTGCTGGGCCAGCAGGACTTTCTTGATTGGTCCCACCGGCCCTTTGGAAGACAAGAACACTGTTGCTTGGCAGCTACAGGGCAATAGTGGCCCCGAGCACATCACCGGGGGTCCACGTGGGTCTTTGGTCAGCACAGTTTGACCGTGCCTCTCCCAGACACCTCCCTCTGCTCATCTCTCACCTGGGTAGTCCTTATGGGTCATGGCGAGCTCTGCAGCTTTCACTGCCATGGTCTCCCCTTGATCCCCACTACCCCGCTATGGGCTTCCCCACCCTTTACCTCCTCTCCAGTTCTCCCTTTTCTGCCACAACCCCCGGGTTCTATCCTGGCAGCGCCTGCTCCCAGTAGCCGGCATGGTTCTGCATCTCACTCCACCACTGTATTAACCCTATAATCACAGATTCAGATGGTATATCTTCAATAAATATAATTTTTCTGTATTGAAACCTTGTCTGTCTTATCAGTCTGGGGGAGCAGGGCTCAAGGAGTCATAGCACATCACGTCTCCAGACTTAAGATCTCGTACACTCATGTGCCTTGATTAGAGAAGTAGGCTAAATTCCCCAAATTGATTATTTCTGAAGCACCTGCCTGGACATTGAGACCCCATTCCACAGGTGACCCAGTGGACACGCATGGAGAAGGCACATGTGGTAACAAAATGGATTAGTGAAGCGGTAAAAGGAGACCATACTTGCCTTGTTGCTGGAACTTATGGAGATTCCTGGATTCCTGAAGCCTAAATACAACAAACCAAAGTCATCAGAAATGCATCATCAAAGCCAGTTGGTGTGAACCATAGTAATACCCATTCCAGAGGCTGGAATGGGTGTTACTATGGACACCACCAGCACCAAGAAGAGCTGTATCAATAGAATAAGGACACAATTGTATGTACCACTATAACAAACAGTCGGCTCAAGCAAAATGTTTCTGAAAATGGCACACTTGTTTACTAATGATGCTTTCCCAGCTATTCTTTTCTTGGGACTATTTGTCATTTATCCAGTGCATCTTCTCTTGCTGTTAGAGCCGACAAACAAAAGGTGTTGGTCATACCAAAATTTAAAATATGAATATTCTATTGGTGTGATTAATAAAAATATTGTTATCTCCTTAGCACAGCAGGGCTCACAGCTTTTACCTCATGAACTTCTGGAGCCTTAATATACTGTATTATGTTAGCAGTTTCTGCTTTGCTGCACACTGTGTTACTCCAACAGAAACTATTAATTACTCATACCACTGCAGTGGTATTATGAGTTTTATTTTTACTTCATTCTCCCCATGTCACACATCAAGACACCATGGTTGATTTCACTGTTCTGGCTTTGAATATGACTAATATGACAGAGATAAACACCAGTTTCAATTTTCCTCCTAGTTTAAAATGCCAATTTTAATAAACTCCAACAACAACAGCCAGTTATGTTTACTGTCTTAAATTCTGCCCATAACTCACTATGCAGTCCCACCTGCATTGTGACTAGCAAACCATTGTGCTTTCTTGATCTCTGAAATATCACTCAAACACTTGTTTGAATGGCAGTAAAATTCCTATAAAACCTACCACCTCACTGATGCTTTAATTTAATTTAAATGATTTAAGATGCTTTAAGAGGCACTAGGCCAATATTAAAAATGGTTGCTTCTTTAATATTTTATGTTGTTTTAACTCCGTATTATTCTAGGAGACACACTGTAATGAGGAAAACTGAGAACCCTTTTGTTGTGGAAAAACTTATACTCACACAGGAATGGTTGAAATCTGTTAGAGCTTCTTTATTGTTTACCTTTCAGCTGAGAGGGAGAAACATCTGTCATCATGCAGGGTGAGCAGAGAGGTCTCTGACTCCGCCACTTACACCAGGATAGTTATAGGTTTTTGGTACAAGCAAAGGTGTCACTCAAGTGGCATGGTACAACAATGAAAAATTACAGAAAACCCAGGAGTTAGCAAGGTGTTTACATATTTAAAGAGTTCCCAAAACAATACAACCCAAACAGGAACCAACAAGTTTACATTCAAGAGTGTCTGAGAACTATGCATTCTGTTCTAACTAGAACGTTACCCCTGCATTATCACTACAAGGCTATAACTGTGTTATAGTGTGTGAGAAGGGCAAAAGGTGTCCTAATGTCTCAGGGCCTATATTCTAAGGACAACTTTGTTATGGGAAAGAACTAAAGCAAGCATCTAGCATTTCTGTCTCTGGAACAGAGGTCTGGTATGATTTTACCCAGCATACATCTGTAAGCCAAGTTGAAGTGGCTCACTACTCTGACTAAGCCAATGTGGCTAGACAAAATGGAGTTAGTCTATAGGGTTCAAATTATTCCCCTACACTTTATATGCCTCCATATAACTTGATTATAAGTTGTGTTTCAATAAAAAGAGAAGATAATTATTTATTTTATGTATGTATTTATTTATTTATTTATTTATTCATTTATTTATTTAGATGTTAACAAATGTGCTGCTTGTAACTTTGGCCCTTGGAGGACTCCTATGACCTAGCATGTTTGTTAGTGCCCCTCCAGATGTTCACCTGGGATTACTCCTGGGTGGGTCAGCAGCGATCCTGGGTTGTAATTCTGGAGACAATCTTCAGCTTGGGCTGCCGTCTGCCTGATCAGGCTAAAGCGGGCCACAGCAGGCTATAATGTTTGTTATGACCTACCACGACCCTGTCAGAATCAGGTCTGCCATGGTGGCTGCCATTGACCACCTTTGTTGCCCATCATGACAGAAAGCAGGATGCTGGGTGCAGCTCAGGGGCAGGGCCGGCTGGCAGCATATTTGTGCAGCTCCCTGCCCTCTCGGAAGCCTGGCAGCCAACATGTGTTTGTTGTACCGGCAGACCCAATTGGGGTCGTGTATTCCTGTGGTCAGCCAGGAGTGCCCTCTTGGAGGTCCCCCAGGTTTCCTGTGTGGTGACGTTTGCGAGGGTGTTCTTGGTGGTTGCACTGCGACTGTGGAACTCCCTCTTTGTAGAGATTCACATCTCTCTGGATCTCCCCTCCTTCCATAGACAATGTAAAACCTGGCTGTTTCACCAGGTATTTGGTTAGGGGAATGGGTAGTGGGTGGGGGGATTTCTTTTAGGGTTAAGGGTATCTTTTTCTCAGGCCTCTGTTGTTTTTGGTGTTTAATTAATATTTTATACTGTATTGTATTTTATATATTTATAAATATATAAATGTTGAATAAATAAATAAATTCCCCACTTGGGTCACGTTCTGAAGGCAGCGCTCAACTGTCACATCTATTAACACCCAATCTAATCACAGCAGATGAAAGATAGGCCTCTCGAAAGATTCTTAGGTTCCATTGATTATCTGCATGGAATTCACATGATTCTGTACTTTAGCAGGATGGCAATATTGATTATCTGGGTGGAATGACAAGAAAGAAAGAAAGAAAGAAAGAAAGAAAGAAAGAAAGAAAGAAAGAAAATATTCTGTTTAAGAAAACTAAAGAAAATCTGGCATGGCCTTTGAGGGAAAAAAATGGAATGATATAAGATGTAAGAAACAAACCTCTTATGATGAGGAGTAGAAATTGCCAAAGAAAAAATGCTGGGCACATGAACATCTTTGAGATATGAGTCGAATAAATAACTATGCGTCTTGCAAAAATTCTTTGTTGGTATTTTGAATCACAGCTCTGTTTAGGTATTTTTAAAATTACAATCTCCATTTTCCTTAGTGAATTTTTTTTTTTTTTTAAACACCACCAAGGTTGGCTTGAGGTCAGCATTCAGTTTTTAAAGAAGTGTTACCCTGGATGTCCTGCCTCTTGACCATGGAATCAGGGAGGAAAGGGTTATCCTAAGGGGTCGGTGGAGATACGGTGCCACCAATGCCACCACCCCAACACCACCAGTACCTATTCCTGCCCCTACCTTGCCAGACCTTACTCAGGGCAAGATTAAGCTTGATGGGAACCAGAACTGATGCTGATGATCAGCTGTTTGACAATGTCAATCAGTCCAAAACCTGTCAGGAAAGTGACTCGGGCTTTTTAATCCAGTTGTGGGTGGGGTCTTGGAACAGGTAGTCGAGCCACACCATTGCAAACCCTGGCACATATTGAGCCATGGCTGAGGTAAATTAGTGTGGGAAAGCACTGCAGAACATTTTGGAAAGAAAAATCCTGATTTGTGGCATTAGGGCAGGGAAAGACATAAGAAAGGGAATTTGCTTGAACACTGTCAAATACACCCTGGCTCTGTGGAGAATGTGACTGTGATATGAGTGGGGATAAATCAGTATATTAGTTGTGGGTAACAAACATAATGGAATTCCCTAGTGGTCAGACGGATCACCATACTACAAGGACTTAAACTGTAATGGTGGAGTAAGCAAAAGGTGGTGCAACAATTAAAAAAAACACTGAGTCCTGAAGACCCATTATAAAACACAAAGATGCATTACCTTCAGTGAAATCTGAATCCTTATTTAAGAAGAGTATGGTAAAACATTCTACCTCCTCCTCCACCAAGTTTGCTGCTACCTTTTCTGAAACACAACTTGTTTTATATCAAGCATTTTCTTTGCAGATGTAGTACATACAAAAATAAAAATAAAATCTAAGATGGCACAGGTCAAACTCTAAGGCCATTTTTACACGGTCACCACCTACCCACGAACACCCATGAATACCCATTGGATGGGTGGAAAAGCATCCGTGTGAATGTAAATGGGTGGGTGTGCACACTCCCTCAACCCACCCATCAACACCCACAGAGCATCCGGGAAGGAGCCAGCATGCTCCATGGGTGAAGATGGGTGTTCAACACCCACCCATCCATGTAAATGGCACAACACGCACACCCACGGGAAGAGTCTGCCAAAACCACCTAGACACAGCTAGAGAAGCCCCTCAGGAGACCGCAAGCAGACACACCCACCACCGGGGGTCACGCAGAATGCCCACCCAGGAGCCCTTAAAGGAGAAGCCCGCAAGGACATGGGTGCACCGGCTCCCAACGTGTCAGGAAGAAAATCCCAAGACAAAACCAAGGGAGCCAGCACCATGGCATGCGTGGGAAGGGGTAGGGTAAGCAGGAGGACCCCAGGGTGCCCAATGGAGGAAGGCCCAGGCCAAGAGCACTGGGGAGGAGGGGCAGGACAGCCACTCACAGCACACCCTTCCCAACACAGGACAGAGGGCGCAACACAGCCCCAGCACCACCTGCATCCCCACCCCAAACTACAGCAACAAGGCCTAGGGAGAAGAACGATCTGGAGAATGAGGTAAGAGCAAGGGAACCCACCCACCCAGGGGAGGGGGGGAGGGATCTGACAAGTCCCAACCTCACATCGGGGAAACCCCGGGCAAGCAGGTGACAATTTCACCGTTCCCCTGCCACAGGAGAGCACCCATACCCAGGTGCACAGCACCACTGGGGGAGACAGCCGAGGAGCACCTCCATGGCAGCCAGCTAAAACAGTGGGAGCCCCCCAGAGAGTGGGGGGGACTATGAAACACCCCACAGAAGCCTAAGGGGTGCAGTGGGTTTACAGCTCCCCACCATGCACCCCCACAACAGGAGACCACCTCCTCCATTGCCACAACAGCCACCAGGCAGGCCCCAAGATGCCAAGCTGGATGGCCCCCCACACGTGCAACACAAAAGGGGGAACCCTGGTCCAGGTAGGAGACCCTGGACTACTTATGTGTGTGGGGGGATGAAATGGTCCAGTACAACCTGGTGCGCAACTACAAGACCAAACTGGTCTATGAAGCCATCGTCCAGGAGATGCATTGGTTGGGGTACAATAGGGATGTCACCCAATGCATGCATCAGACAAAGAACTTGAGGTGCAGATATAAAAATATCAAGGACAACAATCTCAAGTCCTGCCATGCCATGCACACACTGGAGTTCCAGGATCAGCTGGATCAGTTCCTCTGCATGGATGGGGTCACTGTGGCCTCTCGCATCCACGGCACCGCCTTCACCAGGGGCAGAAAGAGGGCTCCAAAACACCTCTCCTGCCCCAGCCACTGGAGTAGGGGGATCCCTCAGTCCCTGGTGAGGCCATCCAGGATGCAAGAGGGGACAGCCTCATCCTACCGGTGGAGGAGGCATCCCTGGAAACAGAAATGGGAAACATCACCCTCCATGTGTGCCCCAGAAACCCATGGGGTCAGAACCCACAAGGACAGGGGGCGCACAGGGAGCAGATCGACACCAGGGACACCCCACAGGAGGTGGAGGAATATGATTTAAGTAAGAGGAACACCACAGGGCAGGGAGGTGAGGGACCTGGCCAACAACAGCCAGGGCCTCAGCTGGGAAGCACAGCCAAACGGAAAGATCTTATCCTGTCATGCAGCTCAAGGTGACCTGGAGATGCACAAGGAGGAGGTGGTGGAAGCCCTGGAGGAGGATGTGGAGGAACCCGAGGCCATCCTGGGGCCTGGAGACCTAGAGACCGATGGTAGGTACACACAGATATGGGAACAATGGCGGGAGGCAACGGGGTGATGCTAGGTGGACAGGGGCACAGCAGCGCTACCTGCCTCAATCCCATTCAAGAACCAGCAAGGGTTGGGCCAAGGGGACAGCAAGGAGGGGGACTGGGAGCACCAAAGGACAAAGGGTGGGGACAGCACAGGGGAGGAGGGGAACACGGCCATGGTGGAGGGACAGGGGGATGAGGCCATGACGGGGATGGGTGAGAAACACACGCAGGGATCAGGGGAGCAGGGATGGGGCCAGCACCACATGCCCAAATGGACATGGGAGCAAAGGGGGAGGCCAAAGAAAGATCCAAGGCCTTGGAGGGAGAGGCTGGAGGTGGGGGGGGGGAAGATATGGCAGCACAGCCCCGGGATCCGGAACAGATGGACGGGGGGAGGGGGCATGGGAGCAAAGGGGGAGGCCAAAGAAAGATCCAAGGCCTTGGAGGGAGAGGCTTGAGTGGGGGGGGGGGAAGATATGGCAGCACAGCCCCGGGATCCGGAACAGATGGACGGGGGGAGGGGGCATCCCCAAGCTAAACACAGGTACCCTTCCTGTTCACAGAGGAGCAGCCCAGTCCAGCCAGAGGCACAGTCTCTGAGAGTGCAGAGAGGAACCAGGAGATGCAGGCCCACAACTGGCGGAGGAGGGAGGACCTAGGGAGGGAACTGCTGGCAGAGGCTAGGCAGCTGGCAGAGGCACAATGCTGGGATCAGGCCCTAGACAGGGAGGTACAACTAGGGGAGGGGGAAAGAGACTGGGAGCAAATGTCAACTATGTTCACCTGGTCCTGCACAGAGCACTTGTGGGACAGGTGACAAGCTGCCGCTCTCCTCCACGAGCAGCGCCTGGAGAGGCAGGAGAGGGATAGGGTCCATGTCATGCTAGAGGAAACTGCTACAAGGGCCTTCAGATTGATAAAGGATGCCATGGAGGCCTTGCGGCACATCCTCCTGAATGACACGGACCCACCAGTTGCAGTAGGAGGGCAGGCAGCACATGAACACCACAGCGCACTCCCATAGGTGCAAGTGCCCCCTCCTCAGATTCTCTGCCAGCCCTGGTTTCCCCAGCAGCATTCCTACCTCAGGCTGGGCCACATAGGCCACCTTCCCCCCCATGGCCCCCCAACAACACCGGGGGGGAGTTGGCCAGCCCGCCCCACTCCCAGTTCCCCTCCAGCCAGCACCCTCCATGACCCCTACCTGGGCCCCAGCCAACCCAGAACATCCCTGCACCCCCAGTCACCCAACCATCAAGGCGGGCTGCCCCACATGCACAGGTAAGCAAAGGGAACAGGTGGTGGCCAATCGACACAGGGGGAGGGGAGAACATGGAACACGGCACCCACCTGGCAATGTGAAAGGGCTGTAAGGTAGCACGGGTGGTGGTGGTGAGAACAGGGAGCCCAGGAATGGGAGCACCAGAATGGCGGCACAGTAAATGACTAACTGCTACCTCTAATGCTCTGTTACATATCCACAGGAGCAACCACCAGACCCTGCAGTGGAGCAGCTGGTGGAGGTAGGAGAGTCGTTTCTGGCCAGCCAAAGATCCCAGTGGGCAGGGGCTGCCAAGTCCCTCAGAGAGGCATCCCCCAGTGCTGCTGTGAAAAGGGGATGCGGAAGACCCTGGAGAAACTGACCCCAAACCCTGTACATATCCACCACATAAAAAACATTAACAGAACATATCTGTCTGTCATGGAGTCTGTACTGGGGAATGCACATGAAGTGAGGGAAGCAACAACAAACCACAGAAGTGGCTACTGCCAGGGTGGTGGGGGCAAACAGATGCGAGGCAGGCAGGGCAGGCCACTCACACCCATGACCTATCAAACAGGTGCTACGTGTAGGGCACGGCAAAGGGCATGGACTGCCGGCCACAGGAAGGGATGGAGGGGAAGGATGGAACAGGTACCTGCAGAGACCTAGTAACCACCTGGAGCCAGATGGGGAGGGGTAAGGTGATAGGATTGATGGGTGTCGATGTGGGACAGCACACCAGCACCACCCCATCCCCACCAACAGGTGGTGGTCATGGCGAGTGGCGCCCAAGGGACCAAGGGCTATCACCACCCTGAGCAGCACGACAGCCAGCCATCACCGCCAGGAGAGGTCAGGGCGCACAACAGGGTGCCATACCCCACAGTCACTGCACAGTTGGAAAGTTGTGCAAGAGCACACACACACCACCATGGCCAACAGGGCCCCACTACCCGGCATGACACACAACAGGTACTGTGGGGTGCCCATAGAACAGGTTGGTTGGGTGAATCAACGGGCAGGCCTGCTATGGCATAGGAGATTACAGACCCAAGGGGGCACCACATAGGCCTATATACCAGGGTACGGGGTTCCCCACATCATCGGTCAAGAAGGACAGAGGCAGGAGGAGCATGGGTAGACAGCACACTGTAATGGTGAATGGGGTACAGGGATAGGGGGAGGACAGGAGGGGAACTCTCATAGGTAATGTCCCACAGGTGCTCCTGTCCCACAGGTGCTCATAGGTAATGGTCAGTCCCCGGCCATTTGAGCAACTATGCGCTGGCATAGGGTGCTGCGGTGTTCCTCAGAGATCTGCCTGAAGGCCTCACCCTGAACATGCTGGTACAGGGGCACAGAGATCCATGTCTGTGTGTGTGTGTGGGGGGGGGGGATATTTCAAGGCAGTCCCACCAGTCTCACAGATGTTATGGAGTACACAGGCTGTCAGGACAAGGATGGGAGTGTGCTGCAGGTCGAACTGGCTTCGTTTAAGCAGGAGGCACCACCTCACCTTGGGCAGGCCGAAGGTCCTCTCCGCCACGCACCTTGCAGAGACCAGGTGCTCATTGAAGAGCACCCGAGATGGGGTATGAGCTATGGGATAGGGATTCAAAAGTCATGGGGTCAGAGAGTAGGCAGGATCCCCTATGATGACCGGACCCATGGAAACATCCTCGGTCCTCCTGAACATGTTCAGAGCTATCTCCCCATCAAACATTCTGGTGAAGAATGGGGAGGACTGCAGGATCTGAGCATCATAGATCCTCCCCAAGCGGCCTGTGTACACATCAATAAACAGGCATCAGTGGTCAACAACTGCCTTCAGGTTCACAGAGAATGCTTGCTTCCTGTTCAGGTAATCGGTCTTTGCGTTGGGAGCTGTAATATTGGGTTGTGGGTGCTATCAATGGCCCTGATGCAATGAGGGAAGCCCATCGCCTCAAAGCCCCAGATCACTACCTCAGGGTCCTGGAGCTGAATGACCTGCTCCAAGAGAAATTTGACTTAGAGGTCCCTGACATCGTGGAGTGCCCTGTTCACAGTCAGTGCCCCCCTGCTGAACTGCTCACCCATGCTTCGGCAGGAATCGGGGGTTGCTAGGCACCACACTGCCATCGTAACCCACATACCCAGGGGTAGGGGGCAGTGCATGTTGTTTCATTCGTGCAGAGGTGGAGGCCAAGGATCTCGGTGATCTGGGCCAGCAGGGAATGGGTAATCTGGAAGTGATTGATCTACTCCTCATCGATCCAGGTTGCAAGTATGTTCTCCCACCAATCTTTTCTCCATGACCACATTCAAGCCATCTGTCGAGTGGGTAGGTTCATGCGACGCCCATAAACATTGACGGGCAACCTGGAGAGGACGCAGTGGATATGGTGCGATGCTGCCATCCCCACCATCACTTGGCACCTGGCCTTGATCCTCTGCGCCCATTGAACCATTGCCACGTGGCACAGGTTGGCTGTTCTCTGGCGGCATAGACCATGGGTATACCAGCGGGGGACTGGGCGCAGGAGGACGGCAATTTGCTCTAACACCTGTGCCAGGAGACCAAAACATGCTGCCAGGATGGCAATCAGGTCAGTCCATATGTGAGGGGTGCCTACTTCAGGAATTGTGCTACCACCACTATGACTTCTTTCTGTGCACCCAACTACATACCCACTGACCACCCACCAGCCTCCACCATGAACCCCACCCTGTGATCAGGTACCCTTATTCAGCTATTTGCCCTGTGCTGTCACCCCTTACACACTCCCCCTCACCCGCAGGTACCACTCCACGCACTCACTGACACACCCCCACACGCTGTAAAATCGAACACCCTTATGTGCCTCCCTCACTCTCCACACATCCCCTCTATGTTCCCTCCACTCCCTCTATAGCTCTCACTGCACTCTGTCCACTCCACAACAACTGCAACCAACACGTCATGCCCTGGCAGCCAATCCGGCTCCCTTATGTGGATGTTTGAATGGATAGCTGGGCCTCAGAAGTTGGTCCAGCGCTGTGGGTGTGGTATGCACACCTGTCTGCAGTCTCTGATATGCTTCCCCTGTGCACTGGGAAGCAACTGTATGCTAGGCCGATGCATCAGTGGGCACCCATACCTGTTACATCGGATCACTTTTCCAGCTCAGCCCTACTGTACCCCCCCTAGCTGTCCGAGCAGCTGTACCATATGGTGGGTGTCTGCTATGCATCATGGGTCCCCCATTCCCCGGGACGACTGTTGTCAGGTATGCAGACATCCCACTGTGCTGTGAACAGCTATGACAGGTACGTGCTTTGGTGTATGCTACCTACAAATAAAATGCTCCCCAATTTAATGACAAACACCAAAGAATAGAGGGAAACAATACACACATGAACCCAGGAATCAATACACAAAATGTAACCAACGTTTCACCCAATAAAGAGGCTTCGAAACAAAGTGCCCTGTCCTTGTTCCCTTAAAAAATACCTTTGTCTCTAGATGAAAAAGATGGTTCTGAGGGCTCTCCTGATGCAGCTGAATATGAGCTGCTAAAAAAGGAACACCCGCCCTCCCCAGATTGGCCCTTAGGGGGTCATATTCCAACGATATATTCTGTTTTTTTCATAATCCTGCTTATCTCTTTCAAATTTTTATTTTTTGTATATTTTAATTTCTTTTTCTAGATCTTGTATCTTTTTCTCCATTTCATGAATTAATTCCATAAATTTTGGTGTGTCCAAAGATTCTTTGAGAGTATTTTTTTCTCTTTCTATCTCTTTTTCTAGAGTTAACCTCTTTTTGACTTGTCTCAATAATAAGGACCATAAGGTCCAGGGAGCATTTATTACAAATCCTGGTCCATTTTTCTAAAAAAGTTTCATTCTGAAAAGTTTCATTCTGATTGGGCGAAACGTTGGGTACATTTTGTATATTGGTTCCTGTGTTCATCTGTGTGTTGTTTCCCTCCATTTTTTTGGTGTTTGTTATTAAATTGGGGAGCATTTTATTTGTAGGTAGCAGATTCCTGTTGTCTTGTCCAGCCATGGAACAGGCCATGGAACCCATTGTTTGGTAGGGAAGGAGTGGTCTGTGTGTGCCACCATGCTGCTGGGAACTCTGTGGCAGAGCAGCAATGTCCAGCTGTTGGTGAGTGACCCCCATTTCGTGGGTGATGTCTTCCATCTCCTGTCCTGCTACATGTGGCTATTGGGGCACCCATTTGGGGGTCTTGAGTGCCAGATGCGTGCAATGGAGATTAGTTTTGCACCCCTCTGACAACCTGACCGTGGGTCCCCACCCACCATTATGCTCCTATGGGAACCCTGAAAGCTTGTTGCTGTTCACCAGGTGGCAGGTCATCAGAAGTTTGGTCTGGTCCTCCAGGCTAGTGGGCCGTATGTAGTGAGCTACTACACCTGTGTCCTCCTGCATGCCCATGGAATTGCTTGCCCTCAATATGCTTGCCAGGCCCGCCTTGGTGACCTTGGCTTGCTCCTGCCTGATGTCGGTGTGCCCTTCCTGACTGGGAGTCCCACAGTGCTGGAGAGGGCTGCCTTCAGAGCTATGCTGAGCCGTTTGGATGTTGGAGCAGCTGCTGCCACAGGACAATCCCTCCTGTCCCACTTCATGGTGGATGCCCATATGCATGCCTGTGGCTACCGCCAGGGTCGCTTTGCCTGGGATGGTCTTGTACAGGGGCCCATGTTCCTCGAGCGCACGGCACCAGCACCGTGAACCCGCCAATACTGCAACCTTCACCGTGGATCCACCCCACCCCCTATGATGGACCGGCGCTATTGCTCCCCCTTGGCCATGCTGCTTGCTTCCTTTCACCTGCTTGACCTATCCACCTCCCTCTGTACAAGACCATCCCATACACATCTGCTGTCCCTGGCCAGTGTAGTATCATACAGGTCTCTGTGCCAATAAACAATGGCCTTGTATAGCTGCCTCTGTTCTCTTACTGTGTCTGTGGGTCCATTCCCCTGGCTATTGTAGGTGCTGGTGCTGGAGTCATGGGTGTGATTTGTGGGGGTCGGGCCTTGGGTGAATCAGAGTATTGTTAGGGTAGGATGGTTGCTCCAAGGGGGGAACCTTGCCATCAGCATGCTGGGCGTGCTGCTGTTATGGCTATCCATACGGGGGTGGGCGGGTGGGTGTTGACTAAGAGCTCCGGCGATGTGCGGTGCCCATGCACATTGCGGGCTCTTGCAGCTTGTGGTTCATATTAGCTGGGTGTTACTGTGCTGCAGGGCTCTGCCTTTCACCCCCTTCACCTGACCTGGAGGTTCAGGGTCTACGGATGGTGGGGTCATGGGGTGTATGGATGGGCACTGTGCTGTTCTGTCAGGTGGCCCATGCACCCCTGTTCATACATATGGGGGGTGGTTCCTAGCTCTTCTGGGTGGGATGTTACGTGGTATGGGCTCTTGGCTCTCTAGTGTGTGCTCCCTTCGTGGTCTATCACTTCTCACCCTGTTGTTGCTCTCCCTAGCTGTGTTCCTCTGGCTCTGTGAGCCCCATGGCATGTTTCAGAACTTTGATGTCTCCCACAGCAGCCTTGAGCATGGCCGGCCATACATTGGGGCTGTGTGGTTGTGCATGGCTCCAGGTGCCTGCTGTCATCACCCTCCGTCTCTGTGGTCTGTCCCTGGCTGGCTCTGACCCACCTCCTCTTGGATGGTTTTGCTTGCTGCATGGGGCAGGGTCCTTCCTTCTCTCTGTGAGATGCTTTCCGCTCCTATTTCCCTGGCCTCGCTCTGGTTCCAACCCCGTGGTGCACTGTGTCTACCGCCCCTATAGGTCCCCCATTCCTACTCTTTGAGCCATGGAGAGGCGCTGTAACCGGAGGACTCCTGACTGTGAGTCTTGGTGACCCTCTGGGTGCGATCCACCTCCCTGTACGCTCCCTTGGGCTCCACCTGTGGGGTGGCTGGGAGGGCCCAGTGGGAACAATTGGGTTATTGTGAGCTTTCGGGTGGTGACCAGGGTGCTCCCCCCTGTCGTTTCTGGATCCCCGTCCCCATCTCTCACTTCCTTTTCCCTTCTAGCTGCTGTGATTATGTTCCTGGCAGTGCTGCGGCTGGGGGAGATGGCCGGTCAGTTCCAGTGGGCAGCTGCTGAGCTTCGTGCTGGGGCCTGGGTCTACTAGGAGATCCGTGAGTTACCCCTGTGTGTGTCTGTCTCCACCCCCCACACCCCCCATATGTGTGGGCTCCATGGATGTTGTAGCCTGTGGGCTGCCCTACTGGTGCGCTCCCTCTCCTTCTCACCTTTAGTGCAGGTGATGATTAACAATAGGACCAGGGAGCAGGAGGAGATGGTGTAGCTGCTCCTGCATGTGTGCATCAGGTACACCTCTTTTTGCAGTTCTATGTCTCTGGTTCCAATGACTATCTGATCTCTGATTATGGACTCTGCTAACTGCCCATAATTGCAGGTTTGACTCATCACCTTCAGGTCTGTAATAAATTCTTCAAAAGATTCACCTTCTTTTTGAGTCCTGAGGCAAAACGTATATCTTTCAAAGGTTTCACATTTCTTTGGAATGCAATATTCTTCAAACTTTCCCAATACAATTGCATAACTTGCCTTTTCTGCTGGAGTCAGTTGCATGCCTTTAAAGATGCTTTTAACCTCATGTCCTGCTAGATTCAAAAAAATTGCAAATTTTTGAGAATCTGGCTTCTTTTCCAGAGCTTCTGCCTCCAAGTAGATCTTCAGATCTTGCTTAAAGATCTGCCATGACTCTGCCACATTACCAGAGAGCTTGATTTCCTTAGGAGCTTTAAGCAATTCCATGTCCTTTAATTCACTTGTTCCTTCCACACAATTCTTCCTTCTCGCTCTTTCAGTCTCCAGCCCCCTTCTTCTCAAGCACACTTTTCTTTTGAAGACCCCACTCCTGGTACCATGTGTTGATGTTCCAGATTCTGACTCAGGACACTTGTGGGGTAATTAACAAGAACATTTATTAACATAAGGCTGTTTGCCTAGTCTTTTAGGAAGACTGTACGAAGAGGTCTTAGCTCTCAGTTCTGGTGAAGCATCACCCTCTGTCTTGATCCTTCCAGTATAACTAGGAGGTATTGGTAACAACATACACCTTTTAAAGACACAGTACACCATAATCTTATTGTTACTAGTAATTCAAGCACTGTCTCCATCTCAACAGGACCATGCTCAGGCAGATGGCTGGAGCCAGTTCCAGGGTTGTAGGCCCTACTGAGGGCTCAGATCTGCCCCACCACCCCACTTTGTAGCCACACAGTGTTGGTGTTTGTTATGTGACATGAACCTGTTGCTCTAGTTGGTTCCTGAATAAAGTTTGGTTTGCTTGGTTCCCCCTGATGTCTGTGTTCTTCTTCCCTTTGTTGTATCCCTCTGTGAAGACCATGTCTGGTTGGTGTGGAGTGGCTGTCTGGCAGGGCATGGGTCCTTTGCTCTATGTTCCCCCCTCCCTGTGGTTGTGCTTTGTATCTGTGGGTCCTCTTTGGCCTGTCTCTTATACACATCTAGATGTGTATAAGAGACAGGGCTCATCCTGAGCCCTGTGCATCCCTGCCCTGTGCTTGTTGGGCTGCTGCTGTGTTGCAGCTGGCTTGTGTTTTTTTGGGAAGCGCCTCTCCGTTTTGTGCCCTCTGATCCTGGCTCTGGCTTGCGCTTTGGCACCTGCCACCCTCAACCCAGCTGTCCTGTTCCTGGCATGTTGTTCTGGGATTTAGGGGGGTTATGTGGGCTGTGGTCCTTGCCGTGGTGTGTGTGTTGGTGTGGTTGCCACCTGTTTTGGGTCTCACCTGTTCTTCCTGGTGGCTGTGCTTGCTTCCTATCCCCCTCCCCTCTTTGGGGTCCCCTTTCTCCCTCATCCTACTGGGTTTCCCACTGTGCTTGGGTGCACTTTGGTATGCGTGTGTGGTCTGGGTTCCAAGGGGTCCGTGGCTTCTGGCTGTCTGACCTGCAACTTCAGGTTTGACTGGGGCTGCTGCTTTATATCTCTTGACATTCCGGTTCCCTTCTCCCTTGCCCACTTGGAGTCTGGCAGTGTAGGGGCGATGCTGTGTGCCATGGCTTCATTTGTCCTCACTCAGCCATATTGTAATGTCACTGTGCTGGGCATAGTTTCCCCTCCATTAAGTGTACGGGTGGTCTGTGTAAACATCATGGGTGTTTGCTCGGTGTGACCCTGAGTGCATGTGTGCCCGATGGGTGTGTGCTGGTCCCTCCCCTTATTTCCCACAACCCCTCCCATGGTGGTGTCTGTGTAAATGTATCACTGCTTATGCCCAAGGGTGTTCGATGGGTATGCTCACCCACCAATTTCCACCCACCGGGCTCGCAGTGCTGTCCATGTAAAAATGGCCTAAGTCACCATCTCAGTCAGAACTATACAGGATTTTCTCTCTCTAGTGGGAACACGGAAAATCTGTCACAATCTGACTTTTTAAAAATGATTCTTATTAAATCTTGGTTGACTTCTATAGCAATAGCAACATTTTCCCAACATTGTTATCAGAAATGCATCTTAAAATTGCTCCTTTGCTTTTTTTTTTTTTTTT
>QEPC01013943.1:1396276-1421612 GCA_003113815.1 Sphenodon punctatus
CTGGGCTTCAATCCCCAGCAAGCCCCATAGCCAATTACAGTCTCTCCAGCCAAGCTTTCCAGCTCTGGCTATCACACAAGCCCCATGTCAGTTCACTATGGCTTAGTCCTTTAAAGCAGTTCACAACCAAGCTCCTTCTCCATCTGAAGCCCAGATTCAACTGCCTGTCTAGCTCTGCTGCTTCCCTTTTATATCCTGAGGCACACCCCAAACAAAGAAACTTCCGGTCAGGTCCATTTTGTATTTGACCAGTGGCCATTTTGGCTCCCCTTCAGGATACAGCAGCTCCTTGTTTCAGCATTTCCCTGACACACAGCAGTGTTCTGTTCACTGCACTGGCTCCCTATTGTATTCTGGGCCCAATTCAAGATGTTGGTTTTGACCTATACAGCCCTAAATGGCCTGGGTCCTGCCTACCTGTAGGACCGTCTCACACCTTGGGTCTTGGTGCAGTCCCTGCAGTCAACCGGGGGTGCCTCCAGCCTCTCATGTTGCTGCATTAATATAATAAGCCATAGTGAGAATATTAGCTCTTGGGTATGCATTCAAATACCACTTCAAAATCAGCTATATTAGGCTACATTTATTAGTAAAATCCTGAAGATGACAGTGAAAATTAATATGGATAACAAAATAAAATAAAATAAAATAAAAATACAGCAGCCACAGAAACTGGGAACATTTCATATTCCTTCTGGGCTCAAGAACCAAAATAAGCTGGCTGACTATTTCACTCTCAGTATTCCATACAATTTCACAGAAGAAAGCAAGCAAGCAAGCAACAAATTATTTTTTGGAGTTAGTTAAAGACAGATTGCATTTTGTGCCACTGACACAGTTCTTTAGTGTGAAGGCCGCAGTATTTTACTGATGGTTTGGATCAGAGTATTAAGAATAAGAGACAACCAGAATGCTAATATAGGGCATTTTACACACTCCTTAAAGTGCTGGTCTTTCAATCTTCTGGGTTTACAAGTCCACAAGTAAGTTCCATATGCATTCTTCACACACACACTGCCCTGAGGCAGCCTAAAGTAGCCACAGCTGTAGATGCGAGGGGCTGCCATGGAAGCCAAGTGACCACAGCTGCCTGGAGCAAAGTAGTTTACCAGGAGAACCTTTTACACACAAAAGTTCTGGGAGAAGTTCTATGCAGAAGTTCAAAGAGCCAGATGTTTAAGATCAGGGTGAGTGTTTTAGACATACAGAAAGTTCAGGAAGTAACAGCAGACATGCAGGAGAAATGTGTGTGTAAAACACCCATAGGGTGATTTCAGACGAGACGGAGCGGCATTCGCCCCGTCCCGGAATCACCCTCCTGATTCCCCACTGGAATCAGCCCATCACGACCAACAGATGTGCCAGCTGATCCCAGCGGGGAATCGGGGAGGGGGCGGGGCCATGCGGCGCAATGTGCGGCTGCACGACCCCGCCTCCCACGCTCCCACGCTGCCCACCCTCTGGGGAGACGGGCGGGCACTACGGCCAATGCGACTGCAGTGCCCGCCTGAAATGACCACGGCCCAGAATCCCGCCGGGGATTCCAGGCTGTGGTTGCCATCCAGACGATTCCCCTTCATCACAGTGGGGAATCATGTTCACCACGCGATCGGCGCCAGCCCCGCCAGTCTCCCCGATCACGTGGTGAATGTGATTCCCCACCACGATTGACCATGGCTAACATCTGGGGGGAACGTCCAGTTCCCCAACAGACGTTACAAGGCCATTCCCCACCACAGGGTATTGACTGTGGTTGAGCGTGGTCTTGTAACATCTGAAAATACCCATAATCTCTCTCATGCAGCGCTAAACAAAGAAGAAAATCTACATGATTGTGATAGCCTATAGTTAAGCTGCTGCATTAGCAAAAACACCACAAGAATCTGTACAGCTGGTAATTCCTCAAAATACAGCAAATACCTTCTTTTCAACAAGAAATATTTTCCTAATAATAAGTGTTACCCTGTTAACAACCTGTTACCAGTACCACATAAAGCAACCTTGTAAACATTGGAAGAGTCTCCTATTTCCTACACACTAAAGGCTTGTTCTTGAGAATGGCTGAACACAGCTTGATCCAGCAGAGCACATAGGTTCATGCTTAACTTAAAGCAGGAGTCACACCACCACAAGCAAGGATGGGAGGGAGGGTCCATAGCCACTGAGTAGCACAGCTGCAGAGCAACCACTCAGGTGGGAAGGGATTCTAATGGGCGGCTCCCAGTGTTGCTACCAGGGCAGCCGCTTTGCACTCCCCCTACCATGGACCATGGGGAAGGGGGAAGTGCACCGGGATGATTTTTTGAAATTGATGTGTCTCAGCATGCACACTGAGGAGCCCAGACTAATCAGCACTCATGGCCAGTTCCTATTACATGTCCCCTACCCACAAGGACCACACTCCCAAATCCCATCCATGTGGGTTCTGCATGACACAATGTACTTGCAAAGAAAGGACACATGATTAGCGAGCACATGTGTGCGTGAGGGTTGCGTGTGGTGCATGCAGGGCATGGAATTGGCTCCACACTACCTATGGGTGGTGGACCAGCCTGGTGGATGGCCACTCCAGTTCATACGGGCAGGAGATACGTGGGTGCTCGTTGTCACACTTTTGTTTGGCTTGCCCCGCATGGCACACTCTGGATTTTTAAGCAGTGAATCATGAGTGGCCATGAATGGGTGCATGTATTCCCCTTCTCCACCTTCAGACCAGCTGTCAGATGAGCGGCTGCTGGTTGGTCATGCATGGTATCATCCTGTTTAAAAACATCCTATGAAGACTGTTGGGATTCTGCATGGGCTGAAGTTAAGCACATGCTTAAGTGTTTCACTGGGTTAGGATGAAGTGAGCAGGACCCAGCATGGGTGCCACCAGAAACATACAACCAAACAGGCATTTGCATAATTAGCTCCTCAGAATTCTTATTAAATTGCTAAACCAGATGCAATTATAAAATTAAATCCTTCCTTTAAAGCACAACAATAAAAAGAGGACTCAGTGAAAACAGTTTGCAGAGATAGGGTATGATACTATACAAATGTGTACAAAGCTGTTTCAAAATTTTTGTTTCATATTGTCTAAACCTTGGGTGTATGTTTGTCTTTTAATTCAATATCAGTGCATAGCTAAGGTTGTGAAACTGACTAAACGTCATTCAATTAATAAAAATAGCAGCATAGAATAATAAAATCATGGAATACATGGACAACTGTCATGCACCTGCAAATGGCCTAAGATGTAAAGAGCTTTGGTGTGTTAAAAATAAAAGCCAAACAACATATGTAATTGACAAAATAAAGCAAAGCAGAAATAGCATTCGGCTCAGACTTTCCCGAAATGGACAACCACCCCAGTTGGGCTGGTATGGTTAAAGCAAACTAGCCTCTTTGGTAGAACTGAAATGAGTACCTGAAAAAAACAAGCAAACCTGATGACAGGACCTAACCTGACCCAGTAACATTGAATAGGAATTGGCACCCAATTAGTGCCTGAAGGACTACCGGTGTCACTGATTTTCTTCCCAATCTTTCAACGTCTGGTACTGAATCACTGATGTCTGGTGCCAATTTTCTGAGTTCCTGTACTAATTTTCTGGTTTCCCAATTGAGAAAACAGTGAATTGGTAAATCAGGAATTTGTTAACAATAATACCTGGTGTTTTCAGGCAGGGCTGACCTTGGAACGTGCAGGTTAAAAAGTGAAGATAAAATTCAGGGCCCCTGGAACACCTTCTGGGGTGGCCCTTATGGTGGTCATGTTTGGGGTTCAGCTGGGATGGTGTGGGTGACCTACACCCTGCCCTGGTGAAAATAGGGGCTACTGCAGGGATCCTGGAAAGATTGGGAGCTGGGAAGGTCGGTCGCCCCAGGTTGCCGTGTGATAAGGCCAGCCCTATTTTCAGGTAATCAGGTGCTCAATTCAGTATTCAAGTACTGATCAGGCACCAAAAAGACTGCCCGAAACTTCAGGTATTAACCATGGCATGGATAGCAAATGCACTACGTATTTCAGGTCTCGCTCTTTAGCCAGATGCGGGATGAGTGCATTGAAGACAATCGTCCAGTGCAAGAAGAAGCAAGAGTTGAACCCCAGTCCTTAAGGAATGAAGCTGAGTGTATTCATCACTCAGCTACTGCACCTTCAAGTCTCCTCATACCATTATCAAAATGTAAAGATAGAATTCTGCAATGCATTAACATGAATATACATTATTTGTTTATGCAATTCTATCTGGTAATCAAGTAAAATTTAAAGCACCTCATCTTCCACCTGGTTTTATTGCCACATTTTAAAGTCTTATTATTTATTAATTGATGTAGTGTCAGTGATGTACCTAACACTGTACAATCAATCATTATAGACAAGTCCCTACCCTATTGGTGAGCCAAGGAAGGGGGAGACAATGGAGGGGTGAACATCAGGAGAGACAAGGATACATTCAGGAGGTTGAGAAGTTGCAGGTTACAGGGAAGAAATTCTGATTGGGGGGAGAAGGGAGGAAGAGGACGCAACTGAATTCTAAGCTTTTTATCCTCTGCCTTTTGCTGTTCCATGTTCCTGTTTGCATGAATCTCAACACTGCATATGTAAGTCTAGTATGTACATGCTTCAGATTTATGAGTTTCTTCAAATAAAAAATGAGTACTGTTTAGACATTAAAGACGTTCAGGGCAGCAGCAGGTTAGCACAACTTCTTTCCAGAAATGATGCTTTTTCTGTGGAAGTCAAGAGAGAATAGTAGGCCATGTTAGTCCCAAGAGTAGTAGATGGAGACAAAGTAGTTCAGATGATATCTCATATTGGACCAATGTCTGTTGGTTAGGATATGCTAGCTTTTGAGTCACACAGGACTCTTCATCATGCAATAGGCAAACCAGATTTATGGAACGCATAGGCCTATATATGGGTCTTATCAAAAGGCAGGTCTGTGTTGGTAAAGACAGTACCAGTGGCCATATAGGGTGGTAAGTTGAAAGGGGTGATAAAAACCACTGCCACACACGCCATATGTAAGCCTGCACGTGCCTACGTAAGCTCACCCCCACTGCAGGTAAGCTCTGCGGCTGTATCAGGGGCAGAGGACAGAAGGGAATGTCAGGGTCCCTTAGGATTGCAAAAATTCTTGCAATCAGTCAATAGGTACCACATATTCCAGTTATATTTATGCTAAAATGAGATGGTCTGCATTTAGGGTACTGAATTTTAAAGTGTAAGGGCCTGTGCATATCACTGTAGGAAATAAAAGTATCAGAGTATTTTATGCATTATTCTGACACCAAGGAAGAAAATGGTCCCCCTCAGTGACCGGATTGCTCTCCTACTGTAGCTGTAGGAAATGTCAGGGATATCTATGATTGTCTCAGGAGTAGTGCTGTGGAAAATTAAATGACATTTTAGCAGGGGACACAGAGGTTGCTAGCATTAAAATGGAAAACCTTTCAATCCATTCATGCCCCTTGCAGTTTCGGTTTCAAGTCAGGTGAAACAAGTTTTAAAATAAAGTTAATTTCTTTTGGGAACATTTTAATAAATAAACCAAATCTGCACAGACCTGCTCTCTTGCCATATCTTATTCAAGTGTGTACTTTCATGACTCATTAAACTCTTTCCTCTCTGTGGTAAAGTAATAATCAAGTGGTCATGAATCTTAAAAGGTGTGCAGACCAAAATAGTCAAGGCAGCTAGCTTTTCTTTTTTTTAAAAATGACAGTATAATGAAGATATAAGTTTTACTTTTGAAAGTAGCAGTGCGTTCTTGCCTGAAACAAGAAATGTGATTATGAACCAAGTCTTACTACTTATTACTTGATCAGATCTTCAAAGCCGCACCCCCTCCCCCCTTTCCCCTCAGCTACTCCAATTCAGGCAAAAATGGTCTCAGATGAGAATAACGCAAGATGCTCTTATAATACAAATATGTCTATCACATTTTACTCAACACAACTATTCCCCTCATAATAATGGGTGTGAGAGAGAGAAAAACATCCCTGATTTGCATGTTCTGGTCTATGTAATTTTGTGCAGTCTTTCAACAGTTCATTGCCTAAGTGTGTGTGTGTGTGTGTGAGAAAGAAAGAAAGAAAGAAAGAAAGAAAGAAAGAAAGAAAGAAAGAAAGAAAAATCATATCCATATTATGTTAATCATATTTGAACAGCTGACCTTCCAATTTCCTTTTCAAAGTTTTTCTGCTTGAGCTACAGAAGCAGCTACAGCGTACTGTTTTTAATTCAGCTCCAACGAAGTACTTTGCATACTACACACTATTAAAATAGCTGTTTGTTAGGGTTATCTTAGCATCAGAATCCTATCAGGTTCACTGCCTATTATCCTAACTGTGTGGATTCGCTAATAGCCTGTTCCCAGGTAGCTCAATGATATGTAACGACCCAGTGCCTAACATTAAAAATGGACTGAGGAAAAATTTAAACATTTTTTAAAAACTAAATTTAAAAAAAATTATTCACACTATTACAATGGGTGATTTCAGACGTTACGAGATCACAGTCAACCACGGTCAATTCCCGGTGGTGGCTGTGATTCCGGTGGCTGTTGGGGGGGACAGATGTTCCCCCCCCAGATGTTACCACGGTGTGGAATTACATTCACTACGCGAGCGGCCGAAGCGGCGGGGCCAGAGGGCGTCGCGTGTTGAATGTAATTCCACACCGGGGTGAACCCTGGCATCACGTCTGGTTGGGCGCCATGGCCCGGGATCACCGGCAGGATCCCGGGCCATGGCGAATCCGGCCCGACATGGTGGCCTCATTGGCCCCGCCGCCCGCCCCTCTCCCCAGAGGGCGGGCGGCGGGGTGCATGGAGGGGGCGGGGCCGTGCGGCCGCACATTGCACCGTGCGGCCCCGCTCCCTCCCAGATTCCCCACCGGGATCCCCCCGGCACGTCTGATACGGCGTGACGGGGTTATCCGGGCGGGGAATGGATAGGGTGTTTTCGGTACGGGGCCAACGGGGCCCGTAACATCTGAAAACACCCAATGTCTCCTTGTGTCTTAAATAATTGACTTTCTAGATTCCTACCACCTCACTTACAGGAGTTTGCTATCTAACACATAGACCCATGCCATTCCACCCAGTCCTCATTATTCCCTCTCTGGCTATGACCTTATAAATAAAGATGGAGAAAACAAGCAACGTTAGGGATTATCTGGAAAGGGATAGAGAATAAAATTTAAAATATCATAATGCCTCTATATAAGTCTATGGTGCGACTGTACCATGAGAATTGTGTGTCGTTTTGGGTACCCTATCTCAAAAAAAGATATAGTAGAACTAGAAAAGGTACAGAGAAGGGCAACAAAAATTATAAAGGGTATGGAACAGCTCCTGTATGAGGAAAGGCTTGATAGGTTGGGGCTCTTCAGCTTGAAGAAGAGACGACTGACAGGGAATGACAGAAGTTTATAAAATCATGATTGGTGCAGAGCAAATAAATAGGGAACAGTTATTTACTCTCTAAATTGTACTAGAACTAGGGGACACTCCATGGCAGCAGGTTTAAAATAAATAAAAGATATTTTTTGTTTCACTCAGCACATATCTGGGTTTAAAAAAGGATTGGTTAAGTTCTTGGAGCGTAGGTCCATTAACCACTATTAGTCAAGTAGGTTTGTGGGGTGTAACCTCTGAGTGTTGGGAGCTGGGAGTGAACAATAAGAAATAGAATGACCCATTATGGGTACTTTCACTAAGGGACCAAGTTTGGCCACTGTCGGAGACAGGATGCTGGGCTCAATGGACCATTGGTCTGACCCAGTATGGCACTTCTTATGTTCTTTTCCTTGTTATTCCATCCAGTCCCATGTAATTCTTCACATTTGCCATACCCACTCCTCCTCCACTGCTCCCCATTGCTCTCACCATGTCATTTCATCCACTTTATTGTCAGACTCATTTTACCTGCTCCCCATGGCTCTCTTGTCAATCCACCCCATCTCTTGTCATTCCACCCACTGCCCATATTCATCTCCTATTAATATCATCTAATCTCCTATTAATACCATCTAATCATGTCAGTCCACTCTCATCATTCCACCACTGTCTCCTTGTCCACCTGTTTCCATGACCACTCAGGACAGTAGATAATATTACTATTATCTTTGGGTATGATAACTATCTTTGTGTACGATAATCTTTGATTTCATTCACTCTGTTTAAGCTCTTCCCAGATTGTTGGATTGCAATTCTGGCCAATTTATTTTCATTGATAAATGAATCAGGCATAATTTAAGAGCATGGCGAACAAAAGGGAAATTACAAAGACCTCCCCCCCCCCCAAATTATAGGCCCATAAGCCTCTTGTGTATCATTTCAAAAATTTACATAAGATTATTATTGGACCATCTGATGGACTGGATAAATGAAAAAGAGATACTGGCCGAAGAGTAGGATGGCTTTTGTGCCCAGCATAGTAGTATGGGCCACTGTTTCATGCTTGCGCATTTAATAGCGAAGTATAAATTTAAGAAAATGAAACTGTTTGTCGCCTTCATTGACTTCATGACCACATTTGATTTGATTAACTGTGGCAGGTTATAGCAGAAACTTAAAATATTTGTCTATTGATGAAAGGCTGCTATCCTTGATTGTCTGTCTATATACCGATACCTCTCTTCAAGTATGGTTTAATTTGCGTGGCAGTTTATCAGCCCCTATACCTACCTCAAAAGAAGTTCAGCAAGGCTGTTTATTGGCCTCAATATTATTTAATTTATATGTCAACCAGCTGATAATTAAAGTCACAGAGTGAGGGATAAGGATATATGGCTCCCAAAATAGGTCTCCGTAGGGTGCCAATTCTTATGTATGCGGATGACACTATACTGTTTTCCCTAAGCAAATTGCGGCTTATGTTCGTCGCCTACCCGGACCCCCCCCAATCAGGGGAGGGGGGCTCGGGGGCGGCGGCCGTTGTCTCCCCGCCGCTGAGCCGAAAGAGGACTCACAGGCAAGGGGCGGCGCACGGCGTTCCAGCAAAAAGGGCGCGAACGAGCTCTCGCGAGGTGCGGGAGCTCTTGGGCGCCACCTGGTGTTGGGCGCGAAAATGACCATTCGCGCTGGGATCTCCGACGAAGCAGCAGCGTGGTTGTGTGTCGGGTCCTGGGCGAGGCGTTTTTCAGTGCCGGGGGGGGTCTGACGAAGAGGTGAGCGGGGACATAGCTTCCTGTACCTCTGTGTAGTGCCTACAAGGGGGGGACGTAACCGGTGCAGCTTGCCTCTGGCCGGAATATCCTTCTCTCTCAGGCTCAGGTAACTCAGCCTGTGAACTAGGTGAAGGAAAGGGGGGGGGGGGTAAAGAGCCAATGTAGTTTGCCCCCAGGGTCAAATCACACCATCTCCTACATTAAGCGGGAGCTTGCTTCCTGGTCTGGCCTTTCCCTCTTCCCATTACCTGCTTAGCCGGGGGCACGGCGACGCGGGGGGTGCAAGACAACCCCAGTTCAGGTGGGTTGGCTTAATAAGCAGCCTAGTGGTAGAAGGGTTACACCCTCTAGCAAGGGGATCGAGCGATCCGGCCCACGTGGGTGGAAATCGACGAGGGGGCCTTTGTTATCACCCATAGTGCAAGCAAAGATGAAGAAAGGGGGTGGGGGCAAGAAGGGGAAAGGCCCAGCAAAAAAGGCCTTGGCCCAGCGGGTCGAGGAGGTCCTTCAATCCCTTCAGGCCAGGATGGCGGGGTGTGAGGGCATCCTCGACACCTTAGCCTCGGGTAACGGTAGGGATGAAAGGGGGGTTGCACAGCAGTTTGGGGACCCCCAAGGGGCACAGGACTTTTTGCAGCCTAGGGGACAAGAGGTGTCTGCCGGAGACGAAGGGCCATTGGGGAGAGCTAGCACAGGCGACACGGCTGGTGAGGAGAGCGGAAGGGGGAACCGGACGGAACCCGATACCGCCAGTGGAGAGGCACCTGGAACCAGGGTCAGGGCAAGCACGAGGAGTGTGCAGCCACCCGCCCGGTTCAGGAGCGAGGAAGACAGAGTCCAGGGGACTCCGCAAAGGGGCCAGGGCCCGTCCTCTCAGGGTTCGAATGTGGGGGGCGGGCACGCCATAGCGAGAGGGCTTGGGGAACAGCCTATGGCGGGGCCTTCCTCCCCGCCACGGCGGGGGGGAAGGCGTCCTTTATCGCCCAGCAGGGACAGCGAAGAGGAACCACCGACCCATCGCGCGCGTGGGGACCAACTGGCTGCTGTCCTTGAGACGCTTAACGCGTTTATGGGCCGATTCGCGGCGTTGGAGGATCGTGTAACGGAGATGGAGGAGGAGCGTCGCTCAGCAGCGGCGAGGACCAACATCGGCGGCAGCGGCAGGACCGAGGAGCACGGAGCAGGCACCACAACCGAACGGAGGCAAGGGTCTCAGCCTGGCCCAGTGGCGGCAGAGCCAGAGTCGGGGGGTCCGAGCACCTCTCAAGGCATTGCAGGTGGGTCTGTGCTGGGTATCACCTGCCAGTGTGGCCGTGAAGCGGGAGGTGACAAAGAGCGGGTTGCTCAGGCTGCTCCGGCGGCTACCAGGCGACTCGGTTGGGTAGGGGCTTGGGTCCCCTGGCCAAGCAAGGAGCCGGCCGGTACACAGGAGGTGTCGCAGCCGCTACTGGATGCAGGCGCGAGTACAAGCCAGGGCAAAGGGAGTGAGAACCTGGGCACTGGGGTGTGCGTGGCGTGCTCCCATAGGGAGGGGTCGGCACCAACGGCCCGAGCTGAACCAGGGACGTGGGCGCCCCTGGGGGCACCCATTGGGGCGCATTTAGCACAACACACCCGGGAGAAGATTTGGAAAGGAGAATACGTTGATGTATTCTCCTTGTTGTACACCGAGCCGGTGCTGGACCCCAACAGTGCCGAGCAGGATAAAGAAAAAGAGCGCTTCAAGCACCCCAAAGTGGAAAGAAACTGGACCAATTGGTCTGCTTCCTTTTCGGTACTGTTGGGGGTTTTGGTCCAGGCTTCTCCAGACAGGGCAGCGGAACTGTTGAAGTACCAAGACATCGTGCGCAGGGCCTTTGACACTGGCAATCCAGGGGCATGGCTGTGTTACGATGAGGGGTTTAGGAAGCGGGCGGCTATAACCCCTGGACTGCGGTGGGACATTTACGCTCAGGACCTCTGGTTGGAGTGTATGTCCAACGTAGCGGGTGTCCATAGAACCGACAGTGGACACACCCTAGCAAAAGGCGGGGTGGCACCTATGAATGAACCCTTTCGGTCAGGAGGGCGTCGTAGCAACCAAAAGAAGGGGATTTGTTGGGACTACAACGAGGCTGGGGGTTGCGCCCGCTCCCCGTGCCGATTTAGGCACGTTTGCTCGCAGTGTGGGGGAGGGCATTCAGGGGTTCAGTGTCACAGGGGGCGTTCATCTTACCGAGGCCGACAGCCAGGGAAGCCGGGGGCGAGCGGCTCCCAACAGCAAGGGGGAGGTAAGGGCGCCAACCCCAGTCAGTCATGAGGCGTTGGAGCGTGCCCTAAGAGGTTGCCCAATGAGGAGGGAGGTAGATTACGTGATCTCGGGCTTCCGCGATGGCTTCGTCATCCCGGCTAGTTTTGACAAGACTAGGTCATGGGTAAAGAACCTCAAGTCCGTGAAGGGTAATGAACAACTGGTGGCCACTAAGATCGCCAAGGAACGCGCCGAAGGTCGCATAGCGGGCCCATTTGCAGTGCGCCCTTTTGTAAACCTTCACATATCCCCTTTAGGCATAGTCCCGAAGAAGCAAAAGGGGGAATTTCGCCTCATCCACCACTTATCCTACCCAAGGGGGAGGTCGGTGAATGATGCGATCCCGGACGAGCTGTGCTCGGTGCATTACGCTTCGCTGGATATGGCTATAGGGATGGCAAGGGAGTGTGGAAGGGGAGCGCAGTTGGCGAAATGCGATATTAAATCGGCATTCCGCCTGCTGCCGGTCCACCCCTCCAGCTTCAGGCTCCTGGGGTTTCAATTCAGAGGCCAAGTCTATTACGATAAGGCGATGCCTATGGGGTGCGCGATTTCCTGTTCGGCCTTCGAGCGTTTCAGCTCATTGCTGGAATGGTTGATACGCCAAAGGACACGATCACGATATATTATACATTATATCGATGATTTTATGTTCCTTGGGGGTCCCGGGACTGGAGAGTGCCAACGGGCGTTAGAAACATTTCAGGAGCTAGCTAGGGAGTTGGGCGTCCCTCTGGCCCCTGAAAAAACGGTGGGCCCGGCGACAGTATTAACATTCCTGGGGATCGAGCTGGACACCGACGAACAGGTGTCACGCCTGCCGCTTGAAAAGTTAGAAGCACTAGTGAACGATGTGGATTGGGTAGCTGGTAGGGCTAAGGTAACAGTGAGACAGTTGCAGGCGTTGTTGGGGAGCCTTAATTTTGCTTGCAGGGTGGTAGCACCTGGGCGGGCCTTCTTATCGAGAATGTATGAGAAGGTGGGCAGCAACCAACCCGGGCATCGTCACGTTAGGGTCACTGCAGAAATGAGGGAAGACCTTAGGACTTGGAGTCATTTTCTCCACAACTTCAACGGGGTTAGCATATGGAGGCGGAAATGGCTACTAGAAGCTGAGCTCCAGGTTCAGTCGGACTCGGCTGGATCCGTCGGGTTTGGCCTCTACTGGGCTGGCAAATGGTGCGCTGCACCATGGCCAGAACAGTGGGCGCAGGAGGGATTGACGAGGGACCTTACTTTTTTGGAGCTGTTTCCCATAGTGCTGGCAGTTCACATATGGGAGAGGGAGTTCGCCAACAGAACGATTTTGTTCTGGTGCGACAACCAGGCGGTGGTCCAAGTCATAAATGCAATGTCATCCCATTCCAGAAGAGTAATGGGGCTGGTGAGAGCGTTCGTGCGCCAGTGCCTCGGCAGCAATATTCTCTTCTCGGCCAGGCACGTCCCGGGCATTAGCAATGGGATTGCTGACGCACTCTCTCGCCAGCAGATGGACCGATTCAGGCAGTTGGCGCCCGAGGCCAGGCAGGAACCGGAGGAACTACCTCACGGGATGTGGAACATTGGACTGTAGAGATGTTCCATGCAGTGCAGGGGTCACTAGCGCCCCGCACGAGAGCGGCCTACTCCCATGCCCTGGGAGAGTTCCAGAACTTCCGGAATGATAATGGTTGGGGGTCACAATTCCCGATCACAGAGGCGCAGGCTATACAGTTTGCGATCAATTTGAGAAGGAAGGGTCTGGCCCCCAGGACGATATCCGGAAAGTTATCAGCTTTGGCATTCTATAATAAGTTGGCCGGGTTCACATCTCCGAGCGCTGGTTTTTTAGTTAGGAAAATGATAGAAGGGTGGCAAAGGGAATGCCCCACTCGGCCAGACATCAGGCAACCTATTACACCTGCGGTACTGCAGCAAGTTTGCAGATGGCTGCCTGAGATTTGTTTTTCAGCATTCGAGGCCACAATATTCAGTAGTATGTTTAAGTTGGCATTCTTCGGGGCATTTCGTGTAAGCGAAATCGCGGCTGCTAGGGCTTCGGAAAAAGGGGGTATCGTATTGGGCATTGAAGATATCCAAGTGGGGGCGGACGGCCTGGCAGTCTGGCTTAGGGGGTCCAAGACAGACCAAAAGCGGCAGGGGCAGAAGGTCACACTGGTGCGCATTACTGAGGCCCAGCTGTGCCCAGTGGCAGCACTTGAGGCATACTTGGCAGTGCGGCCCCCCTGGCCAGGCCAGCTTTTTATTCACAAATCTGGGGCTAGAGTATCCAGATACCAGTTTGCAGCAGTCTTGAGGAAAGCTCTTAGGAGAGCTGACCTTCCTCCACAAGCATTCAGTAGCCATTCTTTTAGAATAGGTGCTGCAAGTAGTGCATCGGCTGCAGGTTTATCCGATGATCAGGTAAAGAATATAGGTCGTTGGAAATCGGGTGCCTTCCGTGCGTACGTGCGGAAGGTTACTTTGTGAGGTCGGGGGCCCAGGGATAAGATAGGGTCGAGTCAGCGTGGGCTGGCGCGATAATCAGCTATGTTCTTACAGGAGGGGAGCGTGCAGCACGACAGCGAACGGTCGTGATCGTCGGCCACAGTATGGTCTACTGGGCTGGAAAACGAGCCGGACGCTCGTACTGGGGAACCCAGCTGGGTCTGGGGCATCTTGCCGAAGTGACCTGGAAGGGCAGAAGTGGCATGCGATGGGCTCAGCTTCTACCGGTGGTCCACGAGTTGGCAAGATCTACGCATCCAGACTTCCTGGTAATTCATCTTGGGGAGAATAATTTACCGGTGGAAACAGGTTTACACCTGGCCACCAGCATAAAAAGGGACCTCTGGGAGGTGAGGAGACTTCTCCCGAATACCAAGGTGATATGGTCTGAGATGTTGGAAAGGATTCGTTGGAGGAACGCCGTGCGTCCGAGCAAGGTGGATAAGGCTAGGAAGAAGGTGAACAGGGAAGTAGAAAGGTTGGTGGCAGATCTAGGGGGACATATTATCAGGCACCCGGCAATTAAGTTTTCTCGGCCGGAACTTTTCCGGCCTGACGGAGTGCACTTGTCCGATGAGGGGCTGGAGCTATACCTTATAGCCATACAGCAGAAGTTGTCATTGTTACTGGTTTAATCGGGGAGGGGGGAGCGAGGCCAGCCAAGCGTCGCTGGCAGCCTCTAGTGGCAGGGGTCCGGCAAGTCAGGAACTTAGGTAGGGATAGTCTGCTGCCAGGTCATCTCATTAAAGAGATGGGGTGCTCGCGAATGCTAGAGCTTGCCAGCCAGCATCGCGCTGAACCCAGGAAGGGGGGCTGGATGGCGAAAGACCCTAGGACAGGGGCGGTCCAGGGTTGTCGCAGCCTGCCCTCACTCCTTCCTCGGGTCACGGTAGGTGCAGACCGACTGACCCGGCCGGGGACGGCTGGGCAGGTGTGACATTGCAGCAGCTATAGGTGACATGATGCGGTACTGAGGGACATCAGACCGCCTTAAGCTTATTCTACCTAAGTTAGGAATTAGTATAGTTTCTGAGGACCCGGAAGGGCATAGCCCTTCCTCCCCGATAAGGCTATCAATAAAGATATGGTGCGGCCTGATTTACTCCACAAACTCTGTGTGTTCGTGTCTTCTTTCGGGCTGGGGGACAATGTTCGTCGCCTACCCCGGCCCCCCCCCCAATCAGGGGGGGGGGGCTCGGGGGCGGCGGCCGTTGTCTCCCCGCCGCTGAGCCGAAAGAGGACTCACAGGCAAGGGGCGGCGCACGGCGTTCCAGCAAAAAGGGCGCGAACGAGCTCTCGCGAGGTGCGGGAGCTCTTGGGCGCCACCTGGTGTTGGGCGCGAAAATGACCATTCGCGCTGGGATCTCCGACGAAGCAGCACCCTCCCACCCACCCTGTGATACTGTGGGTAATACTGGTCGCTGATTTGAGTCAGGGCCGGGAAGGAATTTTGGCCGGCAGGTTAATTGGCATACTTCCTGTATAGGTTTTTTTTGCCTTCCTCACAGTGTCATTCGAATCTTATTGGCTTTTGGCGGGAAGGGGATTGGAGGCTAATAACTGTCGCACCGCAGGGGTCCGGCAAGTCAGGAACTTAGGTAGGGATAGTCTGCTGCCAGGTCATCTCATTAAAGAGATGGGGTGCTCGCGAATGCTAGAGCTTGCCAGCCAGCATCGCGCTGAACCCAGGAAGGGGGGCTGGATGGCGAAAGACCCTAGGACAGGGGCGGTCCAGGGTTGTCGCAGCCTGCCCTCACTCCTTCCTCGGGTCACGGTAGGTGCAGACCGACTGACCCGGCCGGGGACGGCTGGGCAGGTGTGACATTGCAGCAGCTATAGGTGACATGATGCGGTACTGAGGGACATCAGACCGCCTTAAGCTTATTCTACCTAAGTTAGGAATTAGTATAGTTTCTGAGGACCCGGAAGGGCATAGCCCTTCCTCCCCGATAAGGCTATCAATAAAGATATGGTGCGGCCTGATTTACTCCACAAACTCTGTGTGTTCGTGTCTTCTTTCGGGCTGGGGGACAATGTTCGTCGCCTACCCGGAACACCCCCCCCAATCAGGGGGGGGGGGCTCGGGGGCGGCGGCCGTTGTCTCCCCGCCGCTGAGCCGAAAGAGGACTCACAGGCAAGGGGCGGCGCACGGCGTTCCAGCAAAAAGGGCGCGAACGAGCTCTCGCGAGGTGCGGGAGCTCTTGGGCGCCACCTGGTGTTGGGCGCGAAAATGACCATTCGCGCTGGGATCTCCGACGAAGCAGCACCCTCCCACCCACCCTGTGATACTGTGGGTAATACTGGTCGCTGATTTGAGTCAGGGCCGGGAAGGAATTTTGGCCGGCAGGTTAATTGGCATACTTCCTGTATGGTTTTTTTGCCTTCCTCACAGTGTCATTCGAATCTTATTGGCTTTTGGCGGGAAGGGGATTGGAGGCTAATAACTGTCGCACCGCAGGGGTCCGGCAAGTCAGGAACTTAGGTAGGGATAGTCTGCTGCCAGGTCATCTCATTAAAGAGATGGGGTGCTCGCGAATGCTAGAGCTTGCCAGCCAGCATCGCGCTGAACCCAGGAAGGGGGGCTGGATGGCGAAAGACCCTAGGACAGGGGCGGTCCAGGGTTGTCGCAGCCTCCCCTCACTCCTTCCTCGGGTCACGGTAGGTGCAGACCGCCTGACCCGGCCGGGGACGGCTGGGCAGGTGTGACATTGCAGCAGCTATAGGTGACATGATGCGGTACTGAGGGACATCAGACCGCCTTAAAGCTTATTCTACCTAAGTTAGGAATTAGTATAGTTTCAGAGGACCCGGAAGGGCATAGCCCTTCCTCCCCGATAAGGCTATCAATAAAGATATGGTGCGGCCTGATTTACTCCACAAATTCTGTGTGTTCGTGTCTTCTTTCGGGCTGGGGGACAAATCATTTATTAGCAGACTTCGAAGCTGAGAGTAGTAAAGAAGAGCAGGTAATAAATTTCCAAAAAACTAAAATCATGGTATTTTCTCCCAGAATCAAAGCATATCATTGGGGCATCAAAGAGAACAAGCTGGAGCAGGTCCGTTTCTTTAAATATCTGGCAACCAACTTTTCATTTAATGGTTTTTGGTCCCAGCACTGCTGGGCAGTTACACAGGTGGTGTCATCTCTAACAATGGTGCTGCTTAATTTTTTTAGATCAAAGGGAGGTGGTTTGGTTAGACCAGCCCTTAGGATATATGAGGCTAAGTTGTCCTCGCAACTCTGCTATGGGGCTCAGGTTTGGGGTTATACTTATTCAGTTGTTAAAACTTTGGAGACACTTCAAAATAAATATTTACGGGTCCTTCTGGGAGTTCCCCCAGCAACCTCTGCAGCATTGTTGAGATTGGAGACTGGGTTAAAATCAATGGATGTGAGAATCATAAGCCTGTTATTATGTTTCTGGCTGAAAAATCATCATTCTGGCCTGGGATCATTACCTAGATTATGTCTTGAGGAAAAGATTAGTTCAATTTGGCATAGGGTAGATGCCTGGTGGCGAGGGGTTGAACTGAAAGCTAATTGTCTGGGTTTTTCTTCTGAATTATGATAAATATACCTTATAAGGAAGCTGTGAGAATGATGAGATGTAGAATTATTGATATTGAGATACAAGTTACTAGGGATAAAATTGCATATGTTAAAACCTCATCATTATATAAATACTGGTTACCTCCAGCTGTGGGTTCTAACTATCTAAGTTGACTTACTAATGTGGCCTATCATAAAGCATTTACTGCTCTAAGAATACAGTCCATGTGGACTGAAGTTACAATAGGCCGCTTTAGGGGTATTCCTTACTCTGAATGATGGTGTATTTGTGGTTTGGAGCAGGTGGAGGATCAGTTCAATTAACTTCTTGATTGCCTAAGGCTGTATTCTCACCTGTGGCAGCAGTGGCAGCAGCGGGAGGGGTGAGGGAAGATGCAGCAGATCAGAGGAGCTGGCTGATGGGAAAAGAGCCGGTGCGAACGGGGATCTGCCGCGGCTTCTCTTGCGCATATCAGGGCAGGATTTTGTGCCCTGACAGGATGCCCTGCAACATGTATAATAAAATGTAAAACCCATTTTATCAGAGTTAGAATGTCTGTGTGAAAAGGGCCTTAGTATCAAAGCTGTCAACACAACAGAAAGCTATAGTACCAAGGAGGTGAACAGCAGGAAGGAAATAGATACAAAAAGAGTGTGGAGGCATCTGACATAAAAAGACTAGTTGAGAAATAAAAATGCTTTCATTTCCCATTTGAAAAAGAATGGCTTGAGCTGCATCCGCTGCACGATTATTGTAGGAACTCCATCTGTAGTTACAATCAGTGTAATTATGCCATTTTCACAAAGGGAACCCAGTCTGCACACAAATAATAAGTCACAGTTCAACAATAGCTATAGAAAAACTGTGCTTCTATAACTGGAAACTGTTTGATTGTGCCATGCTGATAGCCTTATTGCACTCCAGCTGTGTTTAATAGGGGGCATTCGCAAGAATAGTTATTCTCCCATGGAAGCAAGTTGACTTGAGTACAGTATGCACTGACACTATAATCAAATCTATTTATTTCAAAATAAAATAAGTTAAAGTCACCAGCCTCTGCTCTAAAAGAAGAATGCAACAAAGGACATGCTGTTTTATGAGAAAGAATTGGTTGTTTTCACCAAGTTTCACCTAATCTGATTGAAGCTGTAATCACAGCCAGGAATATGAATAGTGTTGTATTATTAAAAAAAATCCACGCTCTAAGCAAAATAGCAAAAAAAGGGTATATTTTGCTCCAAGGTGGCGGGAGGTATTGAAAAAGCAAGACAATTTTCACTTCTTTGCCAAAATCTTTCTCCCCTGCTTTATAAATATATTTATCAAGTTCACGGCACAGGCCAGTCTACTATTGCTTTGCTTGCTGACTAATGAAAATATTTGGTCCCTGCCCACTCTATTATAGTAGCCTCCATGGTCTTTTCTCCTCTTTCAAGGTTTGTATTTATCAGCAAATTTTGCTGTTGTATTCTCAGAACAAACATGGCATTGACAGAGATCAAGACAAAATTGTTTGAATATCTTTTATTGGACCAACTGTTGGTGGTGGAAATGTGCACGCTCTTGGACCTCACAGGCTCCTTCCTCAGGCAGGTAGGAATCAAAACTGAAGATCTAAGCAAAGCACAGTGCGTATATATAATGTAAGAGAAAAGGGGAAGAGAGAGAAGGGATAGGGATACAACAGAGAGCCAGCTTTACCTCTCACTCTTTTCTCCCTGTTGTACACACCTCTTCCCTTCTCTCTCTTTCCCTCTTCTCTTACATTATATATACATCCACTGTGCTTTGCTCAGATCTTCAGTTCAGACTCCTGCTTGCCTGAGGAAGGACCATGTGAGGTCCGAAAGCTTGCACATTTCCACCAAGAACAGTTGTTCCAATTAAAGATATCATTCAAACTACTGGAAAACAGACATGCACGTAATTCTTCCTTAACACCGCTTTAACATTTCTTATACATGTTGCAGGGCTGTATTGATGCCCTATGCAGCCCTGCAACATGCATAAGAAATGTTAAGCGGAGTTAAGGTGCATGTCTGTTTTCACCTTTTGTCTCCATCTCCATTATAGTAGTCAAAAATATCTAATTTCTCAATGGGAAAATAGGCATTTGATAACCATATCAAATACCACTCTGAAACTCCATTTCCTTTACCTATATTCTAAGATGGTTACCCCATCACAGAAAGAAAATAGTTTGATCTAATATTTTATCACAATAAACCTAATAGTGTAAACTGATACACACTGCCTCACTTTTCTCTAGAATTCAAATGAAGTACAAATCACTGCTTGCTTTCTTCACCTACAGTTTATCAGATATTGAACTTGTGTTGTTCTCCAATTCCCTGTGTATCAGATTTTCTCTGTATACAGTCTGGTTAAAAGGGATTTTGATTAAAGCAGGATCTTCTCAGTACTTATGTTGATAGCATTCATAATGCTTCAAGAGATCATGTGAATTGGTGGATATTAAATATTTCTATTCTGCCAAGGCCGGCGAGCCACTGCAGTAACAAACAAATTCAAAATTCAAATTCAACATTTTCTATAAGACCCTTTCCAAACAGAAAATGCTGTTGACAAAAATAAAATTCTCCCTGGAAAGTATTCCTTTTAGACCGCCTCTTCCCCAGTGCAATAAAAAACAATTCCAAAATCAACGGCAATTCCAGTGTTACTACAGCTATTCCTGTTAGTGCTTTTAAGATAAATCTCATAATGTCCTGTTTATTTTACTAAAAACATCAAGTTATAAAGACAGTCTTCTTCAGGTTCCTTTTTAAATGAACAAAACTTCCTTCTTTACCGGGGTATGCTATTACTTCAGCAAAAGCTAACGTAGAACACCTATTCACATTCGGCATGCTCCTTTCACTGTTATTTGCTATCCTTTTAACTACTGTAGCAGCTCATGAGACTACTTAAAGGATTTAATTCAACTTAATTTTGTTTTAATTTCCTAATATTGCCATAAATATATGCTACATTAGATGACAGAAATAAGTACTATTATATGTGAGTTCTGAATTACAAACTATGAATCAGTTCTTCGTTAAATTTAATTTAGTATTTATTGTTTGGTTTACTGTGGGTGGAGAAAAACATGGATCAGTTTGGACTTACATCATAAATTCTCACCAGTTTATGAAATCCTTTATTATGTCCAGAGTTTCCCAAGCAACCTAAAATGAAATGGCCTACCTCTAAGGTGCTATTAGTTTAAGAATAACTTATAGAATAAGCTTAGAAAGACATGTAGAATCAATCATTTTTACTATTATAACCAGGACAAATTCCCATTAGAAAATACGCCATACTTGCAAGCAATGACCTTAAATTTTTATATGCTTGCTGTGTTGAATATAACAACATTGTGTCTCAAACAGCTTCTGTAAATCTAATTGATTTAATAAATACATACTTAAATTGCTATTCAATTACTTCCTCTTCTCTTCAGCAGTTTTACAGTTGTGTGCATGGAGCAGCACTAGAGTATAATTAGAGAATCTGTTCATTAAACAAATACTTCTGTGCTACTAGGTCACCCATGATTTTTTTCCCTTTGCATTTTCTACCTGGAGCATTTCTGTGAGAAGTCACAATACAAAAGTGGAAATTCATAAATATTGGCTGACATAGTAGTACAGGCAAACTGTGGTTCAGCATATATATGGCTCTTGGGCAGCTGAAGTGTGGCTCTCCCAGCTACTGTTGGTCCTGGACTCAGCGATGCCTTAATGATCCTGCGTCTTGCTTCATTTCACTTGAGTCTCTGCAACTGCATTACAGCTGCTCCTCCAGTATCTCAGCAGCTAGGAGCACAAACCACAAAGCACTGTCTCCACCACCAATCACAAAGCAGAAAAGGTTTGTATGGGCATGCGCAAACACTTGTGTCTTCCAGCTCTTGGCCATATGAAGATTTTGTAACAGGGTTGATGGCGTTCAGAACGTTGACCACCCCTGTGCTAGTCCGTAAGTGTGAAATGAGTAAATGAATAGGGATGGGCGAACGTGGTTTGGAAGTTCGGAGTTCGACCCGAACTCGAACTGTTCGGATGACCGAACACAAACACAAACACGAGCGCGAACAAACCGAACAATCCAAACACCGAATGAAGAAATGGCCGAACAGTTCGGTCAGTTCAGATCAGGTTCGGATGAGTTCGGGTGGCAAAAAAAGGTTCACTGGAAGGTCAAACATGACAGGGAGGTGTAGTCACTGAGGAGCAGACTTCCAGGCACCAGGGGTGGAGAGAGGCTTGCAAGAAATGAAACTAATTATCTGTCCCCCCCCCTTNACAGCAGGCGTTGAGTAGGATTTTTAGATTGCTTTAAGTTTCATTTCAGTTTTGTAATGAAATGAAACTTAAACCATAAACTGAAACCTTGTGTTACGCATTTCACCGTACAGACTCATTGAGTATGTATGTATTTCACTACAGACTCCTCTTCTGTTTGTGATTTCCCCCCCCATCCCATATATATGGGATGTATATATATCCATATATATTTGTATATATATGTATATGTATATAGATAGATAGATAGATATGGATATGGATATGGATATGGATATGGATATAGATAGATAGATAGATAGATAGATAGATAGATAGATAGATAGAGTTGCAGGAGTTAGCTTAGTGATAGAGATAGCGTTAGTGATTTAGTTTTATGGTTTGTAGGAGTAGGCCTGTGTACCTATTAGATAATCCATTTAGTTCATAGCATTTAGAATCATTAATAGCAGTTAGATTTAGTGTAGATAGAGAGATATATTAAATTTTTTAAAAAGTTAAAAAAAACCATATAAAAAAAAAAACCAAATAAAAAACAAAAGAAAACCATATAAAACCCAATAAAAGACAAAAAAACCATATAAAAAACAAAAAAACACCCATAACAACATTTCCCGAATGGCCGAACGGCCGAATGGAACAGCCGAACGGCCTAACCGAACGGCCTGTTCAGACGACCGAACCAAACAGCCGAACCTGAACTCGGAGAACGAACTGAACAAACGAACCGAATGAACGAACCGAACGCATCCAAGCTGAACGGCCGAACCAAACGAACAAAACGAATGCAGCTGAACCGAATGGCCAAACCTGAACAGCGATCTGTTCGCCCATCCCTATAAATGAAATATATGCAGAATATCTGAAGGTTATATACATACACGTGATCAGTACTTTATGGACAAAAATATGTCACATTAATATGACTGCATTGCTTCTATAGTGTAAATTTCAAAAACTGAAAAAAACAGGGAACCTATACTATGTATGGGGGAAATTGATATATTGGATCAAAATGAATGGAATGGAAAAAGTGAACTTCACCAAAGCACTTTCTGAACTTCTGGCTGCGGGTGCCATCTTGGAAAGGTCTGAGCATGCTCAAAAGGGACCATTCGGCCCTTCTGATCATGCCCAGCTTTTTTTTTAAAACTTACCAACTCTGGAGGAAGCCATGTGTTGGTGGAGCCCCTACGGAGGGCAAGTACTCTACCACCTCAGCCCCTGCTAGGTTCCCACCCCCAGTCCCTGCCAATTCCCTCCCTCCTAGACTCCCTTTGGCCTCTGGCCCCCTCCTCAGAAACTACTCCCAAGTATTCACTGAGGGTCATTAGACCGGCCCGTGAACCCGGGGCCAGTCCTCGGAACTCAAGTAAATACTTGCAAGTAGGTTTTTTACTACTTGATTCAAACCTATTAAAACTGATGCAAAGTATTCATTAAATATTTGGGTCTTGTCTGCATTATCTTTGATCTCTGCTCCCATCCAATTTATTTTAAATTTGGGGTGCCAGATCTAGCTCAGCCTGACTTTTGGGACGTCTTACTTTATTCCTACATTTTCTAACATCTTGGAGATAGTTTTCTTTATTAATCAATCATTTCTCCACTCTCTGTAAGCTCTCTGATTAGTCCTACTATCTATCCTATTTAAAATGCTTATAGAACCAATTGTATTGGAATGCCTTCCTGCAAAATATTTCCCTTTCTCAGCATGGAAATTGCAGAAAAACACTGCACCTTGGACCTGAAGAAATTCCAACCATCTTCCACATTTTGATTCAAAATTTCTTCAGCCCAGTTAGCCTCACCAGTTAATGTCCTTAATTTCCCCAAATCTGCCTTTTAAAAGTTGAAAGTCTTACTTACTCTTTTGATATTAAGCATCCTTCCAGCTGAATCGAACTGAATCAATGGACATTTTTAGACACACGTTAAAGTTTCAGAGGTTTCAATCTTCTGGGTTTACAAGTCCACAAGTAAGTTCCGGATGCAATTTTCATACACACACTGCCCTGAGGTAGTTCCTGGATGCATTCTCCACACAAACACTGCCCTGAGGCAGCCTGAAGTAGCCACAGCTGTAAACGTGACAGGCTGCCATGGAAACCAAGTGACCACAGCAGCCTGTAGCAAAGCAGTTTACGAGGAGAACCTTTTACACACACAAGTTCTGGGAGAAGTTTCATGCAGAAGCTCAAAGATCCGGATGTTTAAGTTCTGGATGAGTGATTCAGACACACAGAAAGTTCTGGATGTTACTGAAAACATCCAGGAGAAATGTGTGTCTAAAAACACAATGCATACTCACAAGATCCAAGGTTATCCCCAATAACTAAATTCCCTATAATCGCTGTTTTCTAAAATCAGATGAAAAATAGCATCCACACTGGTTGGCTAAGTGAGAGGACACCTGTTCTTTCTTGGACTGTCTTACCATGCATTGTTTGATAGGTTCTATTGTTGGTGCACCTTAATTAAACCTGTCTGGCTTCAAAACTGGGTTACAACTTATCACCACAGTATTAGTGACAAAACACAGTTGTTGTGTTGCCCTTACAATCCATTTATACTCCCAAGTTTATAGCAAGGCAAGTTACTGTTATTTGAACAGATGGAGGAAACAGAGCCAGAGAATACATTACAAGTACAAAGATAAATTTTAATTTTTTTGATGGAAATTAGATACCCATGTACCATTTTTTTTTCCTTTTGAAAGTTTAACCCTTTCAAGGTCATGTAAACATTGATAACAGATTTAAGAGTTGCAGCCAGATTGCTCCATTGGTCTATTCCCATTGTTCCAGTATCTTGGCTGTAAAAACATGCTTGCTCTGTGTCTGAGAAATGTATTCCTTCTTGAATCTGAATAGGTTTTCATCTAGGTAAATTTGATAAAATGAGAAACTGGAGCCCCAGAGGGAGATAAAATTGTCATTTTACTGCAAGCAAACTAGCTACAGAATGCTAGCTCTGCAACTTTTGCTTACTTGATAGAGCTGGTCTGAGTGGCTTCTTATGTTTTCTCTGCTGCCTCAAGGTAAATACCCAAAGGGACCTTCAGAAAAGGTTCTGCTTGTGGACTGTGCAAGTAGCAGGCAGGCTAATACAGCTCTCTTCTATCACCAGGGTTCTAAAAATTCCTTGTTGAAGCCCTACAACAGCATAGAATTCAGGCAAAATATTGCCCTTCCATTGTTCTGGAAAACTCTAGGGTTCTTTATTCTAGAGTCAGAGCAGTGACTCTGTACCACACTGTTAATTGTGCCTCGGTATCTTGAACTATATTGGCTGGGTTCTTCCTGGAGGAAGAAAAAGGAAGAACCAGGAGTACAAATTCAATCTGAAGAAAAGATGCAGTGGGGAATAAAAGCTTTGAAAGTAAAGTCTGTCTAGGATTGTCTGCTCTTGTGTAGACACTGTAACCACTTACAGATATACTTAGGATAATTTCAGATGTTATGCGCTCCCGGGTCACCACAGTGGATTCCCAACCGTGACAAGTCAGTCGACCCCCTCCCATGGTCCAGGAAAGCCT
>QEPC01013956.1:5480-16292 GCA_003113815.1 Sphenodon punctatus
GTGTCCGTGTAACTGTCATGGGTGTTTGCTCGGTGTTTCCTGGGGTGGGTGTTTGGCTGCTGGGCACCGTCTGTGTAAACATCACCTGGCTTGGTGCCACCGGGTGTACTCGCCGACCCATCTCCACCCACCGGGCCGGCAGTGGCATCCATGTAAAATAGGCCTAAGTTCCTGCAGGTGTTTTACCCAGGTTTCTCTAGCAGTAAAACAGATTCCTAGGTAAGTATATTGTGAAACCTGGGGTAAAAAACATTGTCCAAATGACCAATTGTATTTCGCCTGAGAGCGCCCAGATCAGATGACTTGAGATTTTTGAGAATTTACAGTCATACTGTTGTCAGCGCAACAGTAGGTCTTTTTTAGTTTGTGAAATCAAAAGCACATCATCTGCATACAATAAAATAGCTACCGCCTTTCTAGATATCTGTGGAGGAGTTAAAGCCACCCTATTGATTAGGCCTGCTAGATCATTTATAAAAAGATTGAAAAGTAATGGGGCCAACAGGCACCCCTGTCGCACCCCAGTATTAATTGAGAAAAATCTAGAAAGATTTCCTTCAAAATTCAGTTGTAGAGCAGCTTTGGTGTCTTTATGCAATAGGATGATCATATCCAGCAAATGGCAATTTATGCCCATATTTGCCAGTTTGGACCAAAGTATAGACCTGTCTACCATATCGACAGCCTTAGAGAAATCAATAAAGGCCACAAATAGGCAGTCATCTCTAATAGATGTATACTTATCAACCAAATGGGCCAACATAAAACAATTATCAAGGACAGATCAACCATGTCCAAACCCCGCTTGTTCTTCAGCCAGCAGGCATTTTTCAGCTACCAACGACTGCAATTCTTGTGATAAAAAATTGGAATACATTTTGCCTGCTAGGGGTAACAGACTGATCGGTTTATAACAAGCTGGATCTGATCTACAACCTCTTTTATAAATCGGAACTGTAATGACAGAGCTCCATAACTCTGGAAGTCGTCTATATTGGTTGAAGGATGTAAAAAGCTTGGACAATAAAGGCACCCACCACAAAACAAAGTTCTTATAGTTTTCAGGGGGCATATAATCTATACCAGGTGTCTTCCCTGATTTTAAGGTTGCGATATAAATCAAAACCTGGTCCTCTGTAACAGCAGATAAAAGAGGATCCTTCATATCAGTCCCAAGAGGAACAGAAGTCTCAAAGCACTCTGAAGCCAGGTATACATTAACCACCAAAAGTATGCCCAAAATGGGCAATCCACTCCTCTCTTTTAACTGGCGGGGGTTTGCTGTTTCTTTTCCCATTTAGGGATACGGTGATTAGTTCCCAAAACTTAGTAGAATCTTTAAGATTTGCCACAACCTGCAAATCCGCCCAAATTGCCTCAGATTTGTGTTTTTTCTTTTCAGCAAGTAGCTTCTTATAAGTTCTTTTTGCTTTAATAAAAAAGTCCCATGTGTAAGGGATCCTATGCTTATACAAAATTTTCCTAAGTTGTTGTAATTGCCGTTTTGACTCTTGGCACTCTTGGTCAAACCAAGTATTACAATTTTGGAAGTTATTAGCATTCCTGCTCTCAAGAGCTGGTTTTGTTACAACTTCTTCCATAACCACACGTAGCTTTCCATATGTCATCTCTGGTGTATCAAAAAAAGCATCTGACATTATTTCTTCCTTGATGGAAATAACATCAGGGGAATACAAAAGATTCAAAGATTCTGTTGTCCTCCTAGCCCGAAACTTCCTTAACTGCCTCATCTCAGTATTAGGAGCTACATTGTCAATCTCCTGTAATACACAATGATTGACAAAGTCCACTCCCAGCAGATGGTGTGAACATTCCAGTCTAATTATGACTTCAAAATTAAAAAGATTGAAGGAAAAAACAGAAGTCATAAAATAATCAATTACACTAACTCCAATACGATAAGTAAATTTCCCAAACAGATCATCTTCAGTATGACCATTGGAGATAATTAAGTTATGAAGAATGAGAATTTCTAATAAAATTTCTTCTGCATCATTTATCATCAGATCTTTAGATGTTCTATAGGGAATTTCTACTACCCTTAATAAGTTTTCATCTATAAACTCCTCCTTCTGGGCTTCAGTTCTTGCATTAAGATCACCCACAAGTATAAGGGTAGCCCACCAGCAAATGTTTCTATAAGTTTACGGGTAAATTTTTTGAAAAGGTCTTATTGACTTACTTCCAATGCTAAAAAAGGGAAACCACAAGATCTAGCCTGTTATAGGCCGATAAGTCTTTTATCAGTTATAGGGAAGGTTTACGCTAGAACTCTTTTGATCCATCCTGAGAAGTGGGCAGAAGCCACCAATATCATTCCTGTGGACCAGTTTGGTTTTCGGAAAAAAAAGATCTACACTGGATTCTTGCTTCGTTCTCCAGCATGTAATTTTTAAGTATGTAAAGATCAAAAAGACCAAACTTTATTTGGCCTTTATTGACTATCCTAAGGCTTTTGATATGGTACCTAGGAAGAGATTATGGGCAAAGCTTCTGTCGCAAGGTATAAATGAGAATTTGCTAAGTGCAATCCAACTGCTATATACTAATAATGAGGCACGTGTTAGGGTGGGTCAGAAATTGAGTGAGTCCATACCTATTAGGAGAGGCGTACTCCAGGGATGTGTGCTGGCTCCCTTGTTGCACAATTTATATGTAGCTGACTTGGCCTCCTTTATTCAAAAGAACGAGATTTATCTGCCTAAGGTTGGCGACATACAGGTATGCACTCTCCAGTTTGCTGATGATCTTATTATCCTTTCGCAGACAGAGATTGGCCTGAGGCCGGCCTTAAATAATCGTCATAGCTATTGCCAAATGAATGGATTAGAAATAAATGCCTCTAAGTCAAAGCTTATGATTCTGGGAGGAGGGAGGTGCCCATGCTCTTGGAAGCTAAATGTAGGCGTTCTTGAGGTGGCCCCCCTTTTTCATATCTGGGGGTAACCTTCTCAAGATGGGGTACTTGGAATGCACATCTCCAGACATGAGCTAATAAGGCTGATAAGGCTGCTCAAACCTTATGCAGGGCCATTGCTATCTGACAGGGTGTCTCCCTTTCTACATTCTTGGGTGTCTATAGAGCTAAAATCCCGATGAGAGCTAATTTTGGGCTTGAACTAGCACCCTTTCCGAATATGCATGTGCTGGAGAGAGTACAAGCCAAGTTCCTGAGCCGCCTACTTAGGGTAGGCCCAAGTATACCAGGCGCGATTTTATGAGCAGAAACGGGAATCACTTCATTGAGTTCCTTGGAAAAAATCTCAGCTATTAGATACTGGCTGCGGTTGTTGTCATTAAATGAAGGGGACTTGCCATTGTTATGTCTCAAGGAAGAGTTTGTTACTTCAAGTTCAAGAGTGTATCCTTGGTTGCTTTATACCAACATTTGGCAAATTGTGGTTTTTCATTTGACTACTTCGTGGGCAAAAACTTGAACGTTATAAAGGCAGAGTTGCAGAGAAGGATTCGAGATATAGCTCACCAAGATCTGGCAGCAGTTTCTCACTGGAGAGTAGCACTGGGCCAGTCTAAGCGAGAGGCCCATTTTGAAGTATATTTGGATAGCTTGACAAACTCATGTTTGCGCAGGCTGTTTACTCAACTGCGCTTTCAGACTTTTCGCTCAGTGGTTACGGAAGGCAGGCATAATAAGGTTCCCTATAATAAGTGTCTTTGTTCGTGTTCACTAGAGGAGATCGAATCGACGGACCATGTGCTATTAAGGTGCCCCTATTACACATCGTTATGGGTAGTATGGCTGTTACCAATAGTCAAAAAGGAACGTACTATTAGTGATATGGGGACTTATTATTTTCTCCTTACAAGACTCGAGAGAGATGAGCTGGTGGCCATAGCTACCTTCCTGACTCTGGTAGAATGAAAGAGAATCCAAATTAGGCAAAAACTGCAGGAATTATAGTTGGGGCTGAGCCAAGTAGAGTGATAACTTTATGTCCCAGCATATTTAAATGAGGCCAATTTTTGTATAGTTTATTCATCATAGTGAGTCATTTCTACATGTTGAGCGGAGGGATAATGACTTGTATATGCAAGAATAATCAGAGGATCAGAGGATACTGAACCATATTAACTATATTAATTTTATTTGCTAATGGGTCATGTCCCTTTAGTTTTAATTAATATAAGCTTCTTGTAAGGAATGTATGGTGTTTTACTGTATATTATTTATAATATGTACATTATTGTACATTAAGTTTTAACTTGGTGTTTTATCTCTTGTTTGCTTGTTTTGGGCTATAGTGAAAGCTCATGCCAATAAACTAAACTGTCAAACTGTACTTTCAATCCAACTTGAAAATTTCACTGTGTATCTAAAATGAAAAATTTACCGGGGATAAAAAAAACTCAGTTCCTTTACAGACTAGGTATCTTACAGAGAACTCAAAGGCTATATTAAGAAAACCTGCCAGACATCTCCTGATGCAATACCAGTTTAACTCAAGTTAAAAATAAGAAGCAAAATGGAAAGTTGTGACATTTCAGTAAAGGGAGTACTTCAGATGCTTGAACAGCACTGCTGTGCATTATAGAAAAGTATCTTCTGGGCAGTGTGAAGTACATTGGATAAAGAAAGTAACAAAAATAAGATTGCATATTCAATTTATTAAAAATCTATGTACATGGTCATTGAGCCTTCATTAAATGTTTCCAATCTTTGGTTTACATTCAAAACAATTTGGAAGAAGCAGCACAATTACAGCATCATTTGTTCAGCTCGATAAATATTCTCTCTAGAAAGGATTTTAGCATCTTCTCTCTCCATTGATTCCTTTGCTTCCAAGGCTGTGCCACCAACAATTCAGCTACACTAACACTTGATAGAACTGGATGTTACTCTCAATCAATCAATTTCATTGGTTATCACATATACAGCCATTAAACATTGTAAAACATAACATAGCATAAACATAAAATTTAAATTAGAAAATGAATTACCCATATGTATTTTAACAGATAAGGTGATATAATATTAAGACTTTCTCAATAGAGCAATCTGATTTAAATTAAGACCAACTAATTTAGAGTACAAAAATCACTCAGAGACTCTATAAATAGAAAAATAATATAAAATATCAACAACCAATCAAACACGTACATCAATAAACATTTACTTACAAAGGGATCTGATAATTCAAAACTCTTGGTATAAAGTCAAAGAGTTATTAAAATCATAAGAATTAGGCACCATGATCCTTTTCAATATGTTCAAAATATAGACATTTATTTCTGATAATAAAGGCCTCCTCTAGGAACCCCGCCACTGACCACGTAAGCTGCGGGTTGGAGTCTTCCAACAAAATTCTCGTTAAGGTAGATCCTGTTCTCCGTAAATATTTCAATAGATATGAAGCTAGATACTGGGATCTTATCTTAGCATTCCAATAGAATATGCTCAACCGACTCAGCGGTTAGTTCACCAAATGGACATAGACGATGTGCATAAGCAATTTTAAGTATGCGTCCCTCTAATATTCTTGTGGGTAATGAATTTAACCGAGCGCACAGGAATAAATGCCTGGGTCTAAAAGACATTCTCTGGGTCAAAAAAGAGGCCATACACCCTTGGTCTGGGACCAAAACTAAGTAATTTCGCAAGAAGGGAGTTTCCCTTATTTTGGCTATGGCCTGTTGCCTTCTGATGTCCCTAAGTCGTTGAATTAATTCAAATTTAACTTGAGCTAGCTCCTTGATTAACATATAGTCCTTTTGAAATCCCAAACAACCAAGGTAAGTTTCGATCTCTTTCATCCACGGACTTTTAAAGGAATCCTCCCTCACAGCCATTAATAAAGGATTAGATGAGTTGAACACTTTTAACCAAAAGAGAAAGGGATTCCTTTTAATCACCATCTCCCAATTTGGCTGACCCATCTCCAATCTGATGGCTTCCATAGGGATTCCCTGTGGGGCTGACAATATCAAACAAAACAAATTATTTTGCAGCTTGTTTATATCGTTGGGGGGAGGGGTTGTCCATAGCTCTGCACCGTATAAGAATTTAGCTCTTACTTTAGCATTATAGACTTGCAATGCCCAAACTAATTCCCTTCTCCCAAAACGTCTGAAGAAATTCACAATCACTAGTGGGGCCCCACCTATAGCAGAAATTGCCGATTGGTAATGCGCTGTCCATTTGCCATTTTGCTGAAAGGTTTCCCCAGGTACTTAAACATTTTCACCTGCTGAATCTGGTGGCCATTGATTACCCAGGGGTAAACCCCTCTTTCATTCGTGAAAATTAATACTTTGGATTTCCCATAGTTTATTTGCAGTAGATTTGCATGGCAGTATTGGGCAAATTCCACAAGCTGCCTCTTAAGACCTAGCCTAGTCTGAGATAATAAAACCAGATCATCGGCATACAAAAGACATCCTATCGGTCTAGTTGCTAGTTTGTGGGGATAGAATTTGTTGTCTGACATCAATGGGACCACATCATTAATGTATACATTAAACAAGGCAGGAGCCAAAGGGCAACCCTGCCTCACATCTCTTGATATATTTATATTGTCAGACAAATGGTCCCTGCTATCCAACTTAATGGAGATACTAGTCTGCTTCTGCATATTTTGCAAAAGAAGAAGCAGACATGGGTCAATTGATAACGATCTTAATTTATCCCAGAGAATTTCCCTATTAACAAGATCAAAAGCCGTTCGTAGATCTAGGAATGCCACAAAAAACTTTTGTTTGCTTTAGTATATTTGGATGCTAAGTGATGTAAAATCAGGCACTGGTCCATAGTGGATTTGCCCTTTTGAAACCCAGCCTGCTCTGGGTGAATTATCTTGGAATTTGTCAACCACGTAAGCAGTCTTGTCAAAAGAGTCTTTGAATACGGTTTACTAATTACTCTCAGTAGACTAATTGGCCAATAGTTCACGGGTTCTGTTCTAAGGCCCTTTTTATAGATTGGAATTACAACCGCCTCCCCCAAACTGCTGGGATAACACCTGTATTATTTATGACTGTAAATAAGGCCGCCAAATATGACACCCACCAATCTTTAGTAGCTTTAAGAAAGCCCCAGGGGCTTTGCTGTTCTTAAATGAATTTATACTCTCCATAACTTCCAGTTCAGAGACTGGGGGCCAGGGGTCAAGATTATCCCTAGGGCTACACCTGACCCTTGAAAGTCCTCGTCCAATTGGAACAAAGATCTAAAATGGTCTTCCCAAGATTTCTGAGGAATAGGGAAAAACCGTGATTTCCTTTCAAAGTTAATTGATCCATTTACTATTGACCAGAACTTCCTAGAGTCCTTGTCTTTACCTGCCTCCAGTAGAGCCCGCCATGTTCTGTTAACAAATTCCTTTTTTATTTTTTTTATTAATTTCTGATATTGTTTTTTCAAATGAAAATATTGATCAGGTAATTTCATTGTCTTTCCTTTGCGATAATTATTATAAATGAGAATCAAGGATTGCTTAGCCCTCTTACAATCTGCATCAAACCAGAGTTCTTTAAAACCCTATACTTGGAAGATTTTTCTTCTTCCAGGAGATAAGGATGCAAGAGTTTAGCCATTTGCCCATATTCCTTAATTATTAATGTCGCTGATCCCATGGATAAAGCTGAGGCTCTAGTTATGGCAAATGGTTCAGATTTTAATACTTCCTTCAGCTGCTGCTCTATACCTTGATCCCATCTTCTTGGGAAATATCTGTCCAGATGTACCAAATTATCCTCCAACAAATATGGGGATGACAGATTAGAAGGTCTTTTAGCTTTTAAATTTATGTGTATTATTAAGGGCAGATGATCTCCAAGTTGGTGGTTTCCCACATAGAAATCAGTGCGGTACAGAAGAGCTTCATTATTTATTATACCATAATCCACCACACTAGAACCTTGTGGTCAGAGAAAAGTAAATTCTCCTGGGCAATCACTATGCCATGTGCCATTCAGAATAATTAGATTTAATGCCAAGACTATTTCTTTAAGTTTGATTCCTGAAGCATTAATGCCAGAGTCCTTCGATTGCCTGACCTTTAGGCTAGAGTTAGATAGAATAGGACTGCCGCTTAATATATTAGAGGAGTGATAATCAGCCACCAAGCCTCACATTAAGATCTACAATCAAAATTTTACCATCTACGAAACTAACTTGCAGCTCCTCAATATAAGATTCAAATTTATCCCAAACTCCTTTATCATCTGAAGTAGCATTGACCGGAGGGATATATTCAGAAAGAATTATTAGGGTACGCAATTCGATTTTCATAACTAGGCCCTGTATGATTGGAGCTAGTTTCAGTTCTTTTAAAACAAAGCTATCCAAGGTATTTGTTAACAGACATGTAATTCCACCACAAGGTCAGCCTTTTTCCTATGTGATATTGCCAGTAAGGAACAAGACCTAAATCCATCTAAGTCCACAGACGATTTTGCCCACGTTTCTTGCAAAAGGACAATACTAAATCTGTTAATATATTCTATAAATGAGTCATCCCCGATATGTGTTTGCCATCTCGCAATATTCCATGAACAAATTGTTAATCTGGATGGATCATGGTACCTAATATCTCAATCTGAAACAATCGCATTTAAATTCTCTAAAGCCTCCTTTAATGGCGTTTGAACTTTCTCCCCTAAACAATCAACATGTTCCAACCTAAATTTCCCAACGCCCTGGCCATCCTGTGACTTACTAACCTCTTGCGGCTCTTGATAATGAATCAGAGCTCTTATACCATTTGTAATCGGGAGAATTGGGTCAGCCTGAACTGGCACTTCAGTATCCATAACACTGGAATCGAGAGTTGGTAAACAAGTCTTTTTACAGGCCAAATTTACTTTAGGAATTTCAAACAACATATGATCAGAAACCTGGACATCCATTATCAAATCATCAGACATAGCAATGTTCAATAAACAAGTATTTATAGGTTTTAAGGGGCTCTTGATACTCTGGTGGTCCTGCGATGTTAAACGAGTTCTTTCCATCCTCTGCCTAGGTTGTGTGATGGAATTATTAACACCCCGTTTAGTAGATGCCTCCAAGATAGGGGCTACTTTACTTAGCCTCTCATTTCAATTAGACAATGCTAGTGAGTGTGTCATAGTATCATTAAATACTTTACCCACTATCACTCCCCACGATTGAAATAAATCAAACTGATTAATTATATCAGAAGTCAGTTTTTGGCTGCGAAAATGTACCACTAAACGCTGCAGATGATAAGAGGCTGGTAACTTTTGAAAATATACTATCTTCCAAAGGGTAATGTGAGATCTAAGAATGTCTTGGAGATGTTGTTGTATAACAAATTTGGAGTTCCAAACCGAGAAAGCACCATTTGGAAGAGAGGCATGTTACTCTGTTGATAACCCCTACAAAAGTATGTTCTGAATCCTCGTTGTGAACGTCACAAGTGAAGTTTGTAAATGTGAAAAAATTTCAGTCACAGTTACTGAATTCATGAGATTCAGGGTGTTTTCAGACACAGTGGTGGCCTACTTTAATCCACTTTACCCTGCGGACCACCATCATGTTAATTCTCGGGCACCAGATGTTCACCCAAGATAGATCCTGGCCATGTTGCCAGCTAGCACAGCCTGTGCCTTGGAAAGTCTCCATAGCTGCCTGTCGGGAGTGGGGGGTGGGGTAGCGGTGGACCACTGGACAGTGCGAGGGCAGAGATGGCCGGACACACGTCTGTGCACCTCCCCACACTTCCAGTCCCTGTCACAGCAGTTCAGGGCCCCGTACCGGTCCCGGCCGTGGTGGTGGCCCAACTCTGAACTAGGGCAGACCGTGGCAGCAGCCAAGCGCCATCATGTATGAAAACACACTCAAATTTGAATTTTGTTTCAATTATTTGTTTTCTAAATGTAACACTTGCTCTAAGGGACTTGGGACCTTAACTATGATTGACTATTCCTTATCAAGTTGTCCCTTGACCTCTTTTCTCAACCAGTTTTTAAAATCTCACTGCTCAACTGTCATCCCTGTTTCAGCTTTGTGACTTCCTTCCATGCCATCTCTGTTCTCTCTCAGCACAGACATGCATGCATCCAACCTCAGTTCATAGAATCACAAAGCTGAAAGGGACAGCGAGGATCATCAAGACCAGCCCCTGCTGGATGCAGGATGTACCATACTAGATCATCCCAGACATATGCTCAACCACCCGCTTTTTAAAAACCTCCAGTGATATTTATTTATTTATTTATAAATATTTATTAGCCGCCCCCTCATGCCAATGGTATCTCGGGGCGGCTTACAACATCAAAACACACAATAATAAAATTCCATAAACATCAATTTAAAAAACACAGCCCCATCAACAAATATAAAATCTCTTTAAAATCCCCCCCCAACTACCCCACCCTCCCATCCTCCCCTCTGAAGGCCTGGGTGAACAGCCAGGTGTTGCAGGCTTGACGAAACGCCAACAGACCTGGGGCCAGGCAAGCTTCCTCCGGGAGGGAGTTCTAAAGCCGCGGCCCGGCCACAAAGAACGCCCTCTCCATTGTGGCTCCCTGTTTTACATGGGGGACCTCCAAAAAGGTGCCCCTGGTGGACCGAAGGGATCGCTCTGAGGTGCGGCGGGCGAGGTGGTCCCCAAGGTATGAGGGGGTCCAGACCATGCAGGGCTTTATAGATCAACACTAGCACCTTGAATCGGGCTCGGTACGCTATAGGTAGCCAGTGCAGAGTATGGAGCACTGGGTCAGTTGAAAACGAGAGGTACAGCTGAGTATCATCAGCATATTGGTGACATCACACCCCGAACCCTCTCACGATCTCCCCCAGGGGCTGCA
>QEPC01013956.1:47931-138204 GCA_003113815.1 Sphenodon punctatus
GGGTCAATTTCTTCCACCGTGGCTGTGGGTTTCCGTTCAGAAGTTACTTTTCATTCACCCTTGCCATGGTGACCATTCACCACACTTCTGGACCTCCTCCTGCCCCGACCTCACGAAGCATGGTTAGCTTCACCCCGGGCCGCATTTGACTGTGGTGAACATCTGGATGCGAGCAAACAGACATGCACGGCGCTTTCACCACCCCCGGCGTTTGACTGAGGTTGACTGTGGTGGACATTCACCACGTCACTTCTGAAATCACCCAGTGTCATGACATGATGTCATCTGTTACAAAGCGCTGTGATGTCATGGCATCCTACAAGAGGTGGAGCTATGTTCAAGTCAAGTTGTGCTTTAAAAGACTCTAGGCTCTCAGGTTTGGGCTTGCCAGGGTCAATAAAGTGGGAACTTTATTGAGCCTTGAGGAGTTGAATGTCTTACTTGCAGCCCTCTGAGATTAGCTCAGTTGCACATTAGTGACCTATGCCCTAATCAGGTTCAATCATAAAGTTAAAAGGTGTTCCATGCTTCAAAGAGATTACAATTTAAGTAAATTTAGCCAGTTACATAGTGTGGGGTCAGGATTATCTTTTTGTGAGGAAATAATATCTGTTGATCTAAGCCATGTAGGGTCCAGGTCACAGAAGTGAGGGGTTGCCTCAAAATTCTACAAGACAGGCAATGAAAGATCATGTTGAAAGATAAAGCTTCTATTGGTACATGCACTTGGTGTTTAGACACCACAGTAATCAAGGCAATATAAAGACAAGAGAACATAGATACAGCATGGGACTGTCCAAAAGTGAAAGATCTAGAATACACCAAAACTCAATTCATCTTCACATTACAAGAAGGTTTTACAGATCAGGCTTCTCAGGAGAGACTGCAGTCTTTTGAGAGACTTGATTGCCACAAAGTTTTCATTACAAACGTAGTCAATCACACAAAAGAACAGTGTGCTATGTTGGAGTAATATGCTGCTAGAAACGACCGAAGCCCCAGTTTGAAGCCTATTAAGGACAACGAAAAACTCCACATTTCATTCAATGGACACTGCCTGAACAGGATTGAAGCTTGAATAATAATTGATCAGACCTAGAGAACACTGCTTTGCTATGCTGTGGCAGCCCTTTAATAAATGTATGCAATGTGATGACATGTGTGATGAACTTGGAACCGCTGGAGTTATTACAACATTGCAATAACTCTCCCTATGCTGCGGCTGCAAGAATAACGATGGGGCATCTTTGAATGCGTTCCTTTTCTCCAGCAGTTATGAACTGCTTCACTGCACACACTCCTATGAGTTGGTCCTTTTGTAATACATTATTATTTGTTTTGTCTGAAGAGTTCTTAAAGTAAGTCAAGGCACTGAAAGCTTTTGTCACTGTAAAGTGAGGAGAGAAGAGCTGTTCTCTAAGAAGCATTTTACTGTATTCATGTCTTATGGTTAGTTCTTACGTTTTAATACTGACTGACTTGATTTTTTTAAAAGCTAAAAAATATTTTCACTTGTATTAAGAAAAAGGCGTATTTTTATTATGAGTGAAGCAAGACTCCTCTATTTTATCTCAAGGTAGCTACCTTGATGTAAAGAACACACCTATTTTTGTTAATGTAGAAAAGCTTTTGTACTAGCTGCACATATTATTTAAAATCATGTAATTCATCACAATCCACTACAAACCTCAGAAAATTTTACAAGACTACTGAAGTGTATTTAATTCAAAGACTCAGCAATTTCAGATATGTTCAATACAATAGGGAGCACCCTCTACTGGACAAGCCAGTAATTTCAGGAAATTTGAAAGAAACAAGGGGAATTTTGTGGTGGTTCTACAAAGAGTAAACATAGTAGGGGAGGGGAAAAGCTACTTTACGCTAAAAAAAAAAGTGCTTTACTCTGTATATTTGGCATTAAAAGCATTTTGGCAAACCATTTCTCTAAATTATATACTTTTGGCTGTTCTAGAGAGGTGTTTATACTTAGTGAGTTTTGCTGCATGCTAGAGTACAATGATTCATAAAACTTTCAAAGTTTAAACAATGCAGCTTTTACAACTGATTTTATTACCCTTTTTTCAGGTTAGCTGCATACGGAATTTGAAAATTCCAATTGGAAAATTTCAGTATTAACAAATAAGAACATAAGTGCCATGCTGGATCAACCAATGGTCCATCTAGCCCTAGCATCCTATCTTGAGCTGTTTGTAGATGAGACAACTGCGCAGGTGCACCCATGAACCATGCATCCAAACATCCATCTGAAGGTGGTGTGGGGGGTGCACACTCCTGTGACCCATGCAGCACCCACTCCTAGCCACTCGCAGCGCACTGAAGACGACTTCAGAGTGCCCTGTGCAGGGGAAGGCAAGGAAGTGCATGGGGACAGGCACCCAAGCATCCCCTGCTCATGTGAACCAGGGCACCCACCCACACCAGCAGACGGGTCCCCAGCTGGCTATCGCCCCGATCCTGCCCACAGCCGTGCTGAGAGTTCTCTGGGGAGCTCTTAGAGGATGCACACAAAATACAACACTGCACTGGCACAAGCATGAGAAAGGAGTCAACACCATGGAGGACGGCTGCTCGGACAGCAGCTTCCTGCATACACCACCCAGTATGTGCCTCCGTTATAGCCCTGGGACTGTCAGCAGCTCCTGGACAGGAAGGGGTTAATGACCGCTGCAGCTTCATGTTTCTATGGTGTCCGCGGCGGTGTGTCACGGCAGAGGGTGAGCAGTTGAGCGGGGAGTTTTGCGGGGGTGGAGGGGAGAGGGGAAATGGCCGCCCATATGAATTGTTTGCACAGTCGGCCCGTGGTGGCCGGGAGTGTGTGGAGGCTGCCTGAGTGGGTACAACTGTCACCCTGGGAGCTGGCCGTTACTCCACTTGAGTGGGTTACTCCATATAGTGGATATGGACACACACATACCCGCCATGCTCGTAATGACCTCTGAAAGTGGCTATCTTTGGTTTCATTAGGTTAGTATTTAACAGCGATTGAATAGAGCAATTTATTTCCTGTTACCCACTCCTAGCCTCCAACAGTGAGAGTTCCTATCCCTTGGCCAACCCAACCAGAGCCATTTATGGAGACACTCTCTAAGAATGTATTCAATCCTTTTTTGAACGCAGTTATGCTATTAGCTCTCTCAACGTCCTGTTAAGTTCCATCTGTTAATTGTATCTTGAGTGAAAAAATACTTCCTTTTGTCTTAAATTTGCTGCCAATTGATATCATAGGGTGCCTCTTAGTTGTAGTATTATAAGGGGTTAACAGCAGCTCCTTATTTACTTGCTCCACGAGAAATTAAATTTCTTTCCAGTTCCTAGCTGCTTAAATAAGGAAATCAAAATTTCAAGCTCACAATGTTAATTCACATCTTAATTTGAAATGGAGCTTTGACCTAGCTCTAGTTTTAAAAAAAACAAACCTAATCCTAAAACCATTAATTTTTTTTGCAAGTAGTCTCATTGACACATGGCAGCAAAGCTAAGCAGTCACGTAAGTGCAGCATCAGGACTTAAAAATTAAACAAAATTATGAAGTTGTAGAACTCTTCAAAAGAAATTGTGTTTTTCCTTGCTTTGTTCCCTCCAAGGTTGAAAATGTTCCGCAATTTGTGCTAAAAGATTTCATTTTTACTAGTGATCCCACATGCTATGCTGCACCAGGATCATTACCCTGACTCACCAGCAGAGAGCTTTTTCAACTAGGGAAAGATAAGAGTACCTGCCTTCGATGGTGCTTTCTTTCCATGATTGTGATTAAACTAATCAACGTTTTGACATTCTTTGATTTTTCTGCAAAACTACAGGTGGCTAGCTTTAATTTGGTGCCATGCATCACACTTTTCATAGCACAACTATGAAAGCTAAGCTTCTAGCCATCAATAGTTTAGGCCTTTAGTATATAGATTTATTCTTGAGTGTTAAAGACAGGCCTTTTAAGACGATTAACTGAACTTTTTATTCTTAATACATTTAGGATTTGGTTCAGTCTGATCTCCTGCTTTGGCATCTGAATAATAAAATATAATTGCTTGAATAACAAAAATGCTTAACAAAAAATTAAAGTATTTAAAATACACACATACCATTTGGAAGCTCAGCTTCATCTGAAGATTCCTGCCATGGCTGTCCATTAATAGTGATGTTCTCTTGTACAGCTGTTTCAAAGTTCTGTATATAAAAAGAAAACGTATAAAAATGAAAACTTTTCTAAAAGGATGCCTTCATCTCTAGTGAACATAATGGACATGTTCAGCATCTCACACCTGACAGGGCTATCATCACTATTCCATCTAGTTCTGGCCCATAATACAAGGAATAAATAGCCTGAGCACAAGTTTTAAATCTCTGAAGATAGTCACTTGATTTAGGGCAGTCCCTAAAGCAACAAAAAGAAATAAAGGGACAAATGGGGAATGATAAGGGAAGGGAAGTGAAAGTGTGGGAGGCTGGTCACCCTATAGCTGATTTCTCTCTGAAATGAAAGGAACAGAAATTGGTGGAATGGAAGCAGTCCTGAAACCAGGTCTCAAGTTGGGAACATTGGGGATGGGAGAAAAGAAGGCACAAAGCAACATGTTCCATAAACTTTGTGATAAATGAAATGCTGCATTCTACAGATCCAGTCAGAGGAACATAAAGAACTTTCATTGATGTTAATGAGACCAAAGGAGCAGCCAATAGGCTTTCTTCTCTATATAAGATAAATGACAAACTTAAATTCTACAGTGAAAAACATCTATCTCCTGTTGCTCATAAAAGAACCACACAAACAAAACCAAAGTAGTCAATGGCAATCCATGAGCATACAAAAGATCCAAATGGCAGTCAGTCAAACTGTAAAGGAACAAGAGTGAAACAACATATACACAAGAGGTCTCAAACTGTGAGCTGGCAACCTCAAGTGGGGTTGTGCCATCTGCAGAGGGTTGTGGGTGTGTCATATCAGGGCCCCATGGCAGCATTTCCACCATTGTTGCAAACGGAGACAATGCCAACTCCGCGAAGCTCTGGTCATAATTCTAGCTGGTACTCAAGACACTTTGGAGACAAAGTACTTCATTTGATCTCTCTCTCTCTTTTTTTTTAACCAACTTCTGCTGGTAAAAGTATGCAAGCTTTCGGGCCACACAAGGCCCTTCTCAGGAATGCAAACAAGTCAGAGCTATAGGCTGAACAAATGGAAGACAATATATTTATGAAAGCAATCACTTGGGAGTGAGCTATTAGGGAAAATCATTAGTATTTAAAACATTTTAAAACATTCAGGTGAAAACAATAACCAAACAGAAAATTAAAGGTAGGCTAGGATACATACATAATAGCAAACACAAAGAAGGGGACTGTCATGGCAATTGTTTCCAGGAGGAAAGGTAGTCAGCATTTCAAAGCATCTAAATACAATGGAGGGTACACAGCAGGTAATTATAAACAGCAGCAGGCTGTTACACATTTCTATAGTGGCTTACAAAGGCCAAAACTTTGTTTATCCTGTTGTTTTTGGTATTCAACCAAGTTATAAATTTCAGTTGCCAGGCCTATCTTTTCACGGTTTTGTGCATGTTCTCTTTCAGGACAAGAAATGAGAGATCAGAAATGCAGTGGTCATTCTGGAAAGTGTAAACACCCACAGTGGTCCTGATATACTGTGTCTTTGTTGCCCAGGGTAATGGGGTTATCAGGCATAGGGTGAAAACAGACATGCATGTAACTCTGCTTTAACATTTCTTATGCATGTTACAGGGTTGTATTGGCACACTATGCAGCCCTGCAACATGCATAAGAAGTGTTAAAGTAGAGTTAACGTGCACGCCTGCTTTAACCCATAGAATGTTAGAGCTGGAAGGGACCTTGAAGGTCACGTAGTCTAAACCCCAGCTTAGATACAGAGAGCTATAACTACATCATCTCTAACACAGGGCCATCATGTTAATTTATTTATTTGAATTTATATGCCACCCTTCCCAGACATTGTCACTTAGTCAAAAAGTCTGGGAGTCACTACTATAAACAACGCCTTCTCTAACCCACAGCACTTAAAAATAGGAGTATTTGCTCCTCTCAAACCCATAAATGCATTTTCAGCTCTATGCCTGTAAAACCCTGTGAGACACACACAGATTAATCTGCCAGCTCTAACCTCCAGTAACACTGGAGATTGCCCATCTACAGACGGAGGATGACGGACCGACAGGGCTTTTTTTTAGAATCTATGAGCTTACAGAAACATGAAAGGAACGAGGAAAAAGAAGAGTTATGAAATCGTTCATAGGGAATAAGGGAGACAAGGGCAATCCCAATAGAGTCTCCTGAAGGACAAGGGCCCCAATGACTGGTATCAGGTTGGTTTCCGGGGGGGGACGCAGGGTTCATTATCAGCCCTCTGGGAAGACCCGAAAAGAAGGGTTGGGGAGGGCGGCTCTTTTGGTTTGTGGGGCCCAAGCACCGTCCTAGAAGCTCAGCGCTGCGGGGCACAGGGCAAGAGAGCGGCCCCGGAAAAGCTGTCACCCTGACCGGGGGAGGGGTCGGTGGAGAGGCGAATACGGGCGGTTTGCTCCTGGTCAAATGGCTCTTACCCAGAGCGCCTCCCCCAGCGCCCGGTCTGGGCTCCTGGCCCCGCCCGGCGGCTGCCCAGCCGTCAGAGCTCGCACGTAGGGAGTGCAGAGCCCCAGCACCTCGCCCACCCAGTGCCTCGAGCCGCAGCGCACGCGGGTGTCCTCAAGCCGGGAGCAGGATGGCGGCAGCTCCGCACCCGCCGGCCGAGCCGGGCTGCCCGCCATTTCCCGCTCTCCAAACCGCCACCGCCCCTGACCGGAAGCGGATCCCACCCGGGCTTCCTAGCAGGGCGCACCGAGGCAACGCAATGGGGAGGGAAACCGAGCCGCGCTCGGCAGTTCCGGCCTCCACGAGAACAGAAATGGGGATGGTGGATTGTCACTGCCACCTCGCCGCGCCCGAGTTCGAGCGGGTGAGCGGCCTCCTCATTGCCCCCCAATGTGCCCCAGCCCCCATTGCACTAGCCTTTCAGATGCCCCTCCGGGTTTGTGGTCAGCCGCTCGTTCCCCTGTTGCTGCCCGCAGCCCATCCCCGTGTGCGGCGTCCACTAGTCCAGCAGCTACGGGGTGCGGGGTTCGGTTCCTGGTGCTTCTGCTGCTCCTGATTGATCCCACCTCATTGAAGTCAATCTACAAAGCTCCTCCTTGTTTCTAATAGTGCAAGATGAGGGCCTGGCCTCCCCGTTGTTTCACACGCTCATGCTTCCCTTGGCTAAGTATCTATATCCCAACCTTATGCGAGGAGCCATTGAAAAGACATGGAGACAGAGTAATGCATCCTTTCACATTCAGTTTACCTATAAATCTGCCTTCCTGTTTTTCAGGATATTGAGGATGTGGTGGAAGAAACAAAGAAGGTCTGTAGTTGCTAACTAATATCTTTCCAGATCTACAGTGTGACCCTGACCCCATTGAAATCAATGGCAGAATTCCCACTGACTTCAGTGGGTGAGGATTGCAGGGGTAGACCCTGCTCCCACAAACACTTGTGTAACTGTAGGTACCCCTAGCAGTCCCCAGTCATGTCAACAGAGCTACTCACGCATGCAGAATTATGCAGAAGTTTCAATGTATCTGTATTCGGGAGTAGGGACTCATTCTGATCATACTGCCTGATGATGATTTTCTGTTAGCTTTGCACAAACTGTGTGCTCTTCTTTAAATAGTAAGCATATTAACAGAGACTGAAAGCTTTTTCATCATTAAATTCTTTTAAAAAAACCATTAAGCTATTTACTTGCTATTATCCCAGATGTATAACATCTAAAGATCATTTAAGATACATTAGAGAAGAGAGAAATTGCTTTCTTCTGGGCTCTCCCTACTGCTTCTTTCAGTAGTTAGGCTAGTAAATTGCACAAATCTTGATTGCTGGGAACACAATGTTCTCAAATCCCAATTCAGAGAAAGGCTTTCCCAAATTTCCCATAAAACACCACCCTACAATCACTTAAGGCCTGGTTTCTTCAAAGACTTAAAAGTGTGTTTAAATTTACTATCATGGTGTGCCTGTTGCAGACTTCCTAATCTTGCACTGTGACTACGCGCTTGTACATGTTTATAGGATCATGGCTTACAGTATGAATGCTCTCCACTAGCTGCCCAGCCCGGAAGTTACGTTAAGCTTGGAAACTACATTACAGGTACAATGAGAGGTACCTATTAAAGTCAATGAGAGTTTTGTCACTGATTTCCTTACAGCGGTAGCTGTAAGGAAGTTAAATGCACAACCACTCTCCATTATAAACAGGGGACTGCTGAAGCCCTGATTTTGAGGAAACCACTTGAGCTACATTTCAGAAAATTCATCCATGACTATAATTTGTGAGGACCATCATATGCACAAAGTTTGAAGAAGATCCATCAGGAAAATAAAATGTTATGACTGTTTAAAAGTTAATTGGTTGTGGTCAAAATGCACATGTCCTCATGATTTTGAATCATGAATATCTCCTCCCCCTGGATGGGTTAAGCCCCTAAATGTCATAGGCATTGCTAGGTCAATTGTCTCATTGCTAGGTCAATATGATAGTGATTGGTGCAGCCAAACCCGAGTTATTAATGATTAAACAATCGGTTCTGCTGGTTGCGCATGTGCAGTTGAGCAGCTGCTGACCAGCAAAACACAGCATAAGGAAAGTTACGTGACTCTACTTTTTAAAATCACGCACCTTTATCAGAAGCCAGCTCCGTCAAAGACTTTAAGCTCTAGTCAGTTTCATGTCAATTACCCACTTGCCTCAGAAAGACATCAAGAGAACCTCTAGTCAACTTCCTGTCAATTACCCCCCTGGCCTCACTCTGTACTTTTGGCTCCCTATGAAAAGTCTGCAACTTCTCATACCCGGTGAAAAGTCTGCAAGTTTTCAAAAGTTAAGACTTTCCACTTGGTATGAAAAGTTGCAGACTTTTGACTGTACTTTTAAAAGTCTGCAACTTTTGAAAAGTTGCACATTTTTCACTCCTTTGAAAAGTTGCACACTTTTCATAGAGTCAAAAGACTGCAAAGCCCACAACTTTTCATACCAAGTGAAAGGTCTGTAAGTTTTCATACTAAGTGAAAAGTCTGCACCTTTTCAAAAGTTACAGACTTTTCACTTGGAATGAAAACTTGCAGACTTTTGACTCCGTACTTTTAAAATTCTGCAACATTTGAAAAAGTGCAAAATTTATCACTACTATGAAAAGGCGCAGACTTTTCATACAGAGTCAAAAGTACAGAGTCAAAACTCTGCAACTTTTCATACCAAGTGAAACGTCTGCACCTTTTGAAAAGGTGCAGACTTTTCATATGGAGTCAAAAGTAGGGAGTGAGGCCAGGGTGGGGGTTAATTGACACAAAACTGACTAGAGTGTCCTCTTGCTCGCTTTCTGAGGCAAGTGGGTAATTGACATGAAACTGACTACAGCGTAAAGTCTTTGTGACAGAGCTGACTCCTGATAAAAGTTATATGATTTTAAAAAGCAGAGTCACGTAACTTTCCTTATGCTGTCACTCCAGGGATCCCCTTTTTCCCGGACCCCCTGACATGCTTGGCAGCTTATGGAGGGGGGGAGGGGGGATGGAGGGAGAGGAACTACGCGCTCCCCTGGCCCTCTTCCACCCTCACTGGCCTGGTGCTGCAAGTTCTGCTGCCCCCACTAGGGACACTGGGACTACCGACATGTTTCTTGTCTGGGCATGCTAGGAGTACATTTCCCAGCATGCCCAGACAGGAACAGCAAGATGTCGGCGGCCCTCCGTGTGTCCTGCACCATCGCGGGGCCTTTTGAAAAACTCTACAGTCCATCCTGAACCTCACAGGGGCAGTGGCATTGTTGGTGAGAAGAGTACGCGCATGTGCGTGCGTGAGGGAGAAGAGTGCATGTGTGTTTGTGAGAGGGGGGAGAAGAGTGCATGTGTGTGTGATTGTGATGAACATTTTTTTTAGAGTGCATTAACCGTGTCCTTTACATGTATACAAATTGTATACACTTTATACAATAAACTGTTAGCAATGTCAGTGTAGAGAACATAGAATTCGTTGTACAGAATGCAGTTTTGTAGAAAGTGAATGCACTCTGAAAAAAAAAATGTTCATTGTCGAATTATGATAATAAATTAAAGTTAATAATGGGGAAATGTGAAAGTTTAGTTATTGATAAAAATGAATAAATGTATGGTAAGGAATTAAGTACATATATTACATTTATGTTGATGAGGATAAAATATTAAATATTGCTCAAATTCTGAAATAATTTCCATGTTTTTTGGCATTTATGTCTTGCTGCAATGTATGGAGTTGAATGTTTTTTTAATTGTAATGAATTTGTATGTTTTTTGGAGTTTAAGCTAGAGTCAAAATGATTTTGTGATGTTTTTGAAGAAAGTTTTTAGTTTTAAAAACTATTGTGCATTTTACGTTTTTTTAAACCCTAATTTTTTTTTTGCTTTGGTAAATTTCAATAGGTTTAGGTTTTGCAGCATAAGATTTCCAGTTGTTGATCTGGATTTTGGCTAACTTATTTCCTTTTGTTTCAGGCTAAAGTTTTGGCCCTTGTGGTAGTAGCGGAACACTCTGGACAATTTGAAAGAATTATGCAGCTTTCAGAAAGGTATTTTATATTCCAATTATTTTGAAGACAAATTATGGTATTTTAAATGACGTAAGAACAATTTGATGTAATTTATCCTGTGGGATTCAAAACATCAAAGAAAGCTTGGGCTGCTATTGTTTTATTGATAAAGTCGAAAGGAAATACAGATACTTATTGGGCAAAGGCAATATGCAAAGAAAAGAGCATGGTTAGGGACACAGCATGAGAGACTTGTGAACTAAGACCCAGTAAATTGGTGATGATAAAAATTCATAATAAATATTTTTTCAGTTCTTCTGTTCTTTTTATTGAAAGACTTTCAAGGACTTTGCAAACATGGATTTTTCACAAGCCCCTTGGGAAATGCTTTATATAGGTATTCTATATATCAAAATAGGAGGTATCCATAATCCAGTATTTGAGGTGACTTGCTCAGTCAGACAGCATGTAATATCAAAGGTAAGACTGGAATCCACATACTCAGACTTTGATTCTTTTAGTCACAAGATATTATTTGTAGTTTATAGTATTGATTAGAATAAGAGATAATGTATTGTAAACTTTTCCACAGTTGATCTTTTTTTCAATCTTTTACACTAGCAGAGAAGATTGCTTTGTGAACCATCCTTTTCATTTATCTATTTCTCATTGCTAGGTACCCAGGATTTGTCTTTCCATGTCTGGGAGTTCATCCAGTGCAAGGTACTCCACCAGAAGATCGATGTAGTGTTACTTTAAAGGTAAAATGTCAACAAGTTAGAATAGTGTACTAGTAAATTGCTGATTATTTCAATTTACACATGTAGCAGCTGGTCAGGGTGTAGTCTTGGGATGACCCAATAAAGCCTAACATTTAATTTGATTTGTACATATTGGTCAGGGCAGGATGTGAGCTAGCAGCTTGGGCATATGTAAGTCCTGTTGAAATGAATGCTAGTGCATGCATTACTCTGCCAGAGGATCCCACTGAATGTCCTAATACAGGACCACTGTAACCATACCCAAGGTTTTTACTCAAATATTCCTCTCTTGTTACTCACCAGTGAGTTTTTTCCCTGTTTAAAAACTTTAGATCAGGCTTTTGATCTCTGTTTTAGAGAAGGCCGTAATAAAACAGTCTTAAAATCCTGACTGAATCATTTACATTCAGCAAGAGTTTGCATTATTATTTATTATTATTAACAAACATTTATATAGCGCCAGCAGTGTACCTGGCACTTTACAAAGTAATAAAATAGACACGGTCCCTGCCCCTAGGGCTTACAATCTGAGAGACAGGAGCTGGGGGGGAGACTTAGGAAGGGGAACAGAGGGAGAGACAAAGGGTCTAACATTCATGAAGATGCGAGGTCTCAAGTGGACGTACTTGGCTTGGTTACGATGAGAATGACAGCAGGCAGGTCCATGTTGCAAGGATAAGGGTAAACTGATCGTAGGTATAGGAATAGTGGCTCAGCAGGATAAAGAGTCAGACAGAGCAGAGTGAAAGAGGTGAGTTTTAAGGAGAGATTTGAAGGTATGAAGGGAGGGAGCAAGGCGGATGTGGACAGGGAGGGAGTTCCAGGCATGGGGGGCAGCAAGTGAGAAGGTTGCATGCGTGTGTATCTTGCCAGCTTCTGCAAGGGGAGTGGAAAATCGGAGGAAGATGACCCAACCACACTGGCTGGCTGTTTCCTTTCAGGTTAATATAATACTTTAACTGCTTGTGTTTTGGAGAGCTGAATGCTTATTATGTGTTCTCAGGTAAAAAATAAATGTTAAGGAAAAGGAAGCAGAATAAGTTGGAATTGGTAATAGAGACTTTTCACGGCCCTAAATTCCCAAGACACCTTTTTACCACCACATAATGTTGTAGCATGGAATGCAGATGGAGGATTGAGCTGTTCCAATGAATGTGTGTTCATTTTTTCCTTTAACTTCTGTTGTTCACGTAGTTTCTCTTTGCAGGACTTAAATAGTGCATTGCCATTTATAGAAGCCCATAAGGATCTCTTGCTGGCAATTGGAGAGGTGAGCAGGAACTCTATGTTTTGTTGGAATCTTCTTGTGTGTGTGTGTGTGTGTGTGTGTGTGTCAATGTGGGTCCTCAGAGTTTAAAGCGCTTGTTAGATTATGAGCTGCATACACAGAATATATAACAATTATAATCTGAACAGCCAGAAAGCCAAACCTTTCATTCCAGGACTGAAAATGTTTCTCCTCATATATATGCTGGTTGCTCCCACTCTTGGATACTGCTTTCTTTGCAATATATCTATATAGATATATTTTCTACCACTAAAGGACAGCTTGAATGTGAAACCACTGAACTAGAATTCATTACCAAATTTAACTCTGTTTCTTTGGGTTTGAATCAAGATCTGGGTTTCCTGTCACATTACATAAAATAATTGTACCTTTATACAGCTGTTTTACCCTTTGTAACTTTTTGTATTTTCCATCCTATGTTTTCCATCCAGTTCTCCTAATGTATGGGACATCACCCCACATATGGGTTGGGAGGTGATTGGATCCAATTAAGTTTTCTCTGTCTTTTTAGATCTGACATTCACCTACATTCCTCCACATCTCCTTATGACTGGCACATCTCCTAATGAGTGGGCCATTACCACTTAATGGTAATGAAAGCTGATGAAAGCTCATGCACTAATAAATATTTGTTAGTCTTTAAAGTGCCACCGGACTCTCTGTTCTTGTTATAACTATAGACTAACATGGTTACATTTCTACTATATATTTTATGGTAGTGTTTATCTCTGTGAATACATTCATGGGCATAAATAATACATTGGCACACTGGAACTTCAAACAGTGTCTTTGGCATTGGAACTTCGTACAAGACAATAACCAGATTAAAAATAAAAAGGAAAATACAGAAGAATCAAGCCCCTTCCATAATTTTCTTCTTTTTAGTTCTCCTACTTACTGTCTCTTAGATTTGAACTAGCCTCCATTGGCCAATCCTATATCATTACAAGCTTTCTGCTAAATCTTAGTATAAAAGTGTTGATAAACTAGGGGCAATAAAAAGCCACTAGTTCTTGGCAACAAATATTGAATGACAAGTTAGAGGCTTTTACAGATATCAGTGGTATTGTTGGCTATCTTTCCTTTTATACTTACCACCCAATCCTCAAGATGCTTTGATTCAAGCCTGGGTTTTTGTTTTGTTTTCATCACATTTCTATACCGGCCCCTTCTGCTTACACATCTCGGGGCAGCTCACAACATCATAAAAACATTAATAAAATAGCTAAAACCATCAAACATTAAAAACCCTAACAGAATAAAAACACAACGCCCCTACCCCCCCACCTCCCTCTCCAAAAGCCTGACAGAACAGCCACGTCTTACAACCTCAGCAGAAGGAGGCTAAGGAAGATGACACTCGGATTCCCATCGGGAGGACGTTCCACAGCCTAGGGGCAACCACTGAAAAGCTCGATCATTGGTGGCCACCCAACACGTCCGGGGTACCTCCAAAACCACCATCCCTGGATGACCGTAGGGGTCGATCCAAGACCTGGGGTGGGTGAGGCGGTCTTGTAGATAAGTGGGCCCCAAGCCATATAAGGCTTTATAGGTCAATATCAGCACCTTGAATCTACCCCAGTAGACTACAGGCAGCCAGTGCAGTGCCTGGAGCACTGGTGTAATGTGCTCACATCAGTCCACTCTCCTAAGCAAGCGGGCCGCCGCATTCTGCACCAGCGGAATTCTCCGGACCGTCATCCTGGGCAACCCCACGTAGAGCATGTTGCAGTAGTCAAGCCTAGAGGTAATGAAGGCATAGATGAAGGTGGCAAGGTCCGAACTTGACACATAAGGCCACAGCTGCTGGACAAGATGTAATTGCCAGAAAGCACTCCTTGCCACAGCTGCCACTGGAGATCCAGGCAAAGCTGTGGATCGAGGAGCACACCCAGGCTACAGACCTAGGAAACCAGTGGCAGACAGACCCCATCAATGACGGGGGACTCCATCACACACAGGTCACCCAGACCCCTACCCACCAGCATCACCTCCGTCTTGTCGGGATTCAACTTCAGATGGCTTACCCTCATCCAGTCCCCCACAGCTGCCAGGCACCGGGTAAACACCGAGACCGCCGGGCCTGGGTCTGATGAAAATGAGAGGTAGAGTTGGGTGTCATCAGCATATTGATGACACCACACTCACTCAAACCCATCTAAAACGGTTCCTCCCACTCCAGCACGGTCCTGCAGGCGACTTACCTACACTTTGTGCTCAACCGTATCAAAGGCAGCAGAAAGATCTAATAAGATCAACAGAGTCTGCTGACCCTGGTCCATAGTCTGGCGAAGGTCATCGACCAAGACAACAAGCGTGATCTCGGTGTCATACCCCGGACGAAAGCCAGACTGCGAGGGATCCAGATACCTGATACTGTCCAGATGCGCCTGAAGCTGCTCAATAAACTTTCCTAAAATTGGAAAGTTACAGACTGGTCGATAGCTGGCTACGGAGTCAGCGTCCAATGATGGCTTCTTCAGCAGAGACTAGACCACCGCCTCCTTTAAACATTCCGGCACCCTGCCCTCCCTAAGGGAGGCGTTGACAACCCCTACCAGCAAAGGCCACAGCATCTCCTGACAGGTTTTCACCAGTTGCCAGTGAATAGCTTGGAGTTGATACTGATTGTCTTTTTAGTACAATCTTCAAACTGTTTAGTGCGAGAGCCTTAAAGCTAATGCACATCCCCTACAGTGGGACTTGCATCAGTAGTAAGGGCTAGAAGTGATGCTAAACCGTTTCAGGCTACCACCCTTAATTTAGGTAGCACATTTTGCCTGTAGCACTATAGGTCTCTGATCTTGCAAGCTAAGAAAAGTCATTTTGCATTACTGCTTTGCTGGGAGACTGCTGCTGACTGACTAGGGCAGTGATTCTTGAACTTTTGCCCTTGGAGTCCAGTTTCAGATTAAATATAATTCCAGGACTCAGATAACCACAAGAGATGCAAAATGTTTTATTAGAGAATTTTCAAATAAAATCATCATAAGTGGTTACAGAGGTAAAATAGGAAACCGCAGATGGTGTATGTATACGTCAGTACAGGTTTGTTATATTTAAAGTCCAAGAAGGTGATATATTGATATATATGTATGGGCATATCCATGGTAGTAAAGGGGGGGATCATACATTTTTGGGGGAGAGTAATAGTAGTCCAGAGACAGTGGGGCCAATTCCATGGCCCTCGCAACCTGTGTGAAACCTGTACGCATGTACGTGCGCACAAGTTCATAACAGAGACATTATGCCGCGTCTAATCCACTCAAGAGCCTGCGCGGAACCCACTCAGGAGCCCGCGCAGATGGGGATTGGGATTGTAGCCAATGAATGTATATATTTGTAAGGTTGTACTGGGGTTGGGAGACCAGGAAGACCATTCATAAATGTGTTCAAATATTCCCCACAGAGGTGGAGGGAAAGTGGGGTTGCAAATACGACAGTGACCCTTTTCACACGGGCGCCCCCCACCTTGCACATGTGCATGTGTGCCTGTACGAACACTGCAGGAGGGATGGGGGGGGCGCCCATGGGAACTCCGCAGGTGGGGGGCGGTGTGCGTGTGTGCTTGCTCCCGTGCTCCACCCATCCCTCACGCACAGAGCAACAGGAGCCAATGACGGATGCTCCGTGCATGGAAATGGGTGGAAGTGGGTGAGGGTCTGTAGGAATGCACTCCTACGCACTATCTACCCACCATGCCATTTGCCCTTCCTCCGACCCACCGCAGGCTGTGTGAAAAGGGCCAGTAAGCATCAGTGGAGTGGCATACAATGTGTAATGGTGTTTGATATGGTTGATATATTTGTTCACAAATATATAATATAAAATATCCATGGGACAAGGACCCCATCTACGGAGGTTACCAAACCCACAGTTTGGTAACCTCCGATCCTGGAGCTATGATTTAGTTAATGATATTTTTTGCCTCGGAATCAGTATGCTTCAGAAAACTAGGTAATCACCCTGTGGGGATACTGCTAATGAAGGTCCTTTTCCTGTGATGCAATGTACAACAGAGGTTCTGAACTGCATGCTATTTTAAAATAAGATTACAGGGCTTAACCTCATTTCCCTGTTGACACCATTTGGGTACTTGCATTCTTTCTACATTGCCTCTCCAGTTTGGATGGGATGGCAAATCTCTCTCTCTTTCTATCCTACGCTGTAGTGTGGTCTTATATGTTGTGGTGGTCTAACGGTGAAAACAGACATGACGCGAACTCCACTTTAACTCTGCTTTAACATTTCTTATGCATGTTGCAGGGCTGTATTGGTGTCCTATGCAGCCCTGGAACGTGCATAAGAAATGTTAAAGTGGAGTTAGCGTCATGTCTGTTTTCACCCCCCATGAATGTTTGTAAAGCTTGCCTATTGCTTTGAGTGGATTCCAAAGCCCTTTTGGGTTTGCGGAGGATTTAATATCATCTCTATGAGCTAAGATCACGTATATGTATGATTAGGTGTATTGGATAAATCAACAGCTTCAGTTTAAGCAGCCGTGCTGAATCTGATAGCTTTCACAAGCACTAACATTCAATTAAAATATTTAAATTCAAATATTACATGACCGACTATTTTTCATTAGATATGAGCATGAGCTGCACTCTTAGCTCTGAATCAGGTCAAAAGGGTCTCAGTCTGGGATTTATTTTGGGACTATGTTTGAATGTTGTTTAGGGCTATATAGAAGTTGATCACAGGCTGAAATGTTAAATTGTCTGGGCCTCACAAACACATTCTGACTGACTGTATTCAGTAATAAATTCAGTGTTGAGTACAAGATAAGAATCATTGCCACTGAGCTCATTTGAACTATAGTTCTTCCTGGAGGATTTTATTTAGTACTAACTTGCAGGCTGGAAAAGTAATTTCCTGCACACAGCAAGGTGGAGTTCAACAGAACAACAGGATTGTGACACTTTCTTATTTCTTCATTTATGCTGTAGGTTGGACTAGATTTCACTCCCAGATTTGCCAGCACCGATGTCCAGAAGGAAGAACAAAGACAAGTCTTGATCAGACAGATTCAGTTAGCGAAAAGACTGGATTTGCCTTTGTAGGTTTTACTTGGCAGTCCTGGGTGGTGTTTTTTTTTAAAGATATAAAACCAAAAATTCTGGCTGTTTATAGTTATTAAAAAGTCCAAGACACTAGAATCATGATGAAATTCCAGAAGGATATTGTCTGCCCACTTCAAATTTCCCTTGTTTTTGAAATTGAGTATTAGTCCTCTGGTGCTGAGTAACATTGGTTAAAAACAGACATGCTGGTGGCCCGCTTAGGCCTGGTTTGGCCCACTATAGCCTGGAAGCCATCGTCAAGTCTTTTGTGGTACCACCAGATATTGGCCCACTTCTACCTCAGGGTGGGTATGTGGCTAGCCTGGGCTATGACCTCTGGAGAATTGCCAAGGTCACAACCAGGGCTAAGGGCCACCCATGCAGACCAACACGAGCTAGCACATCTGTGCAGCCCCCGCCATACCTACCCTGGGTCGGCCACCATGGCTGCCTGTCATTGGCTGCAATGGCTGCCTATCATGGTGGGGTGTTGGGAGCAGGGCATGGGCTCCCAACACATTTGTTATGCTCCTGGCCCTGCCTGAGTGGGCACGTGTGCCCGGACACAGCCCAGGCCATGTTGCTCATGATTTCCTGCCATGGGGCAGGCTGGGGAGCCATCCTGCCAGCCACACAGCAGTTTTTACCCATTGTTGCTGCATTTCCATGGTACTGGAAGTTGATTTACTTATATATAGAATTTGTAAAATATTTTGAGATCTTTCTTGGTGCTACACATTAATTATTTTCTTTCCTTCAATCTTGCTGCAAGCTCAGTGAATCACATGAAAAAGAAGTTCCACTTAATTATCTTCTGATTGACCTATTTTGTCTCCACCCAGAAATGTCCATTCACGCTCAGCTGGAAGACCGACCATTAACCTCTTAAAGGAACAAGGTATATTTTCTTTTGGTTTTACATTGTGATATTAAAAATTTAGTATTATGTTTTCTGAACTATTTGTTAGCCCCTCAACTTAAGGTATACCAATTTGCATAGACATTTATTTATTATTATTATTAATAATAATAATTATTATTATTATTCTCGCATTCTCATGATTGTTGCATCCCTTGTCTCTCCCTCTGTTCCCCCTTCCCTGTCTCCCCTCCCCATGTCTTTAGATTGTAAGCTCTCAGGCAGGGACCATGTCTATCTTATTCTCTGTAAAGCACCCGGTACATCGCTGGCACTATATAAATACTTATAATAATAATGTATATAGTACAAGCAATGTACCTTGCACTGTATAATCATTAAGCAGAGAAAGGTCTCTTCCCCAGGGGGCTTACAACCTAGGGGGAGACTTAGGAGAGGGGAATGTGGGGTGAGAGAAGGAAACGTTCAGAAATTTGAGAAGCTGAAGGTGTGTGCTTAACTTAGTTACAAGAGAGGAGATTCTGAATAAAAGAACAGAAGGGGAGCATCAGTGACAGAACCCAGCAGGCACAGTGATGAAGGCCGTGGTGAAAATTTACCTCTGAGTGCACTCTAACTTTCTAAATGTTTTGATTTTGGGATTTTTTCTATGCTTTTTTGTTTGAAGAACTCTTGGAATTATTTTTTTTAGTTAATTACATTTGCTCAGGTCGAATTTGCCTTCTGATGGAGTGTAACCCTGCCTTCCTCCTTACAACACCTAATTCTCTAGGCAAATTTGAAATTTCATTTAAAAAACCCCCACCAAAACGATAGAAATTTAAAACATGCTGCAAGTAATTTACAATGAATAAACTGATGTGACTAAATCTTGGAGGACAGAGAATGGAATCCTGACATCAGTGAAATAGATTAAATTCATTAGTGTCGTGTATCACTTTGCTGCTTATGTTGAACTAAGAACAAGATCAGTTTAATATTGGATGAAACTTCTTTTGTGGGGGACTAGATTTTGCTCTGTCAGACAAACAGACTTATTTTTCTGTCTCTTAACTATTGCCATATGCATCTTAATGGGGAAAAATTTGGAAAAAAACAGTGAGTTTACTACAGCAGATACTTCTAATTTCTGACTATATCATAAAAGCCCTCGTTACCTAGACTGAAGAAAGCAGTTACAGCTGTTCCTGTAATGCCATCTCCCACTCTTATCAAACTGGTGGAGGTACGCTTCTCAAACCTCATCGTTCAGTTCCTCTGCCTCATGCACCTGGCTTTCCTTTCCCACACCTGGGTCCCTAGATACTTACCAAGCTAAGCCTTGCACTACTTGCTGCACTAACCAGTGGCTCCACAGAAGTGAGTCTAAGTTGGCTTCTCTCGGTGACAAGCTTAGTGTGACCCTTGTGCTAGCTCTGTGAACTGACATCACAGTCTTATCATGAACATCACTCCTTATGTATCTTGTTTTCTGTAGGTGCTGAAAGGGTATTACTCCATGCATTTGATGGCAGGCCATCTGTGGCTATGGAAGGAGTGAAGGCTGGATATTTCTTCTCCATTCCTCCTTCCATTATAAGGAGCGAACAGGTGATTTTCAAAGGGGGGAGTCTCATCTTAGGGCATTTTCAGACCAGACATTCTCTACCCACTACCCACCCACCACCCACCTGCTTATACATGTTGCAGGGCTGCAGTGTTGTCCTATGGGTGCCCTTTAACATCGATAGTGGGTGGGCAGTGAGTGGAGTGGAGAGTGTCTTGTCTGCAAATGCCCTTAGTGCCTAAGGTAGCAGCATGCAACTTCCAGTTGAGCACAATGAGTATCCTCTGTATTTTGCAGAATAAACGGAGCAAGATTTAGACAGTGTGATACTAGTATTTTTTCTTTATAATTAATTGAGCTACTTTTTATAATCCTGACTTTAAAAAGCAATAAAACATTTTGGTGAAAACCGTAAATAAATGTCCTCATCGTCAATAAATAATTGGTTTAGTTTTTAGTAGATGCAGGATCATGATTTTTATGTTAACTTAATTAAAAGCAGTTCCAATATTTCCTTTTTTTTTTTTTTTTTTTTTAAACTTCTGCATGAAATGAGGATCAAATGTTTACTGGTGCCCCAAGGGTATTATTTAGACACAAGTAATATTTAATATGCTCTGCTTTTGCTTGGCTTTGTTTCCCAGGGATGAAGGAAGGGAGACATCTAACCCCTTTGTTTTTTCTTTAAGAAGCAGAAGCTTGTGAAACAGCTGCCTCTAGAATGTATGTGCTTAGAAACCGACTCTCCTGCCCTGGGTCCTGAAAAACAGGTAACTTATTGGTTCACCCATGTCTGTATTTTCAAAACTGTATCTGACTAAGGTTGGTAATACAGACAGGGAAATGTCTGATGAATTTATGAAACCAAGAGGGAAGGGACTAATTCCAGGTGGCAGGAGCTGCAGAGAAGACTTGTAAGAAGAGGGGAGCAAAAGACTGCTTTAGGATAACAGAGATGAGTTATGTTCAAGGCCCTTCCTGTATTCAAGATTTTAAACTCTACAGAAGCAACTGTGTTTAAATATGAGTACACTCTGAGGCTGGTGTTGTTCGAGGTGGTTTACAATTCATTCTCTCTATATTTATATTACAGGTAAGAAATGAACCAAAGAATATTCTCATTGCTGCAGAATATATTGCTAAAATTAAAGGGATTCCAGTGGGAGAAGTTATGGAAGTGACAACACAGAATGCAGTGAAACTGTTTCCGAAACTATACCAGTTTCTCCATAAATAGACTGAGATGCTCAATTTGCAATTACAGTATGTAAGGACAGCTAACGTGTATAACTAATAAACACTTTCTTGCCCTTAACACAGGATTTTGGCGTGAAATAGCTCAGCAGTACATCTCCATATAAATCCACATGCAGCATAGGTTCAAGGGGCTTCCCCAGGCGGCTTTGGGGTGGGGTTTTTGGCCCGAGAGGGCTGAAAAGTAGCGTGCCTGCCGGCTCTGCCGCATCTTTCCGCTGCTCGGAGTCCAGGGGGCTGGGAGCCGGTTGGGCTCGCCCCACAACAGCTTGCCCTCACCAGAGCCTACCTGGGAGTGACTGGGCACCTTGTCCCCGGTTTTCACTTTCCCCTCTCCCGGTGGCAGAGGGAGAGGCAGCAGGACTAAAGGGGCTCCCCCCAGCAGCTTTGGGGTGGGGTTTTTGGCCTGAGAGGGCTGAAGAACGGCGTGCCAGCTCCGCCGCCGGCTCTGCTGCACCAAAGGGCCCTTAGGTGTAGCCCTTAGTGGGGCCCGTGGGGCTGGGGCAGAAAGCAGGAACTGTTGGGAAGCCTGAGGAGGTGGGAACTTGGTGGGAGGATTAGAGGGGTTTATTTTGTGGTGTTTATGCTAGGGGGGTAGAAGGTGTGGGTGTCTTTTGTATTATATTTTATTATTTTGGGGGGGAGGGATGGGTAGTGAGTGGGTTAGGAAGGAGGAATTTTTGTTGGTGTGGGGAGGGAAGAACTCCCCCGCTGCCAGGACGGAGCAGCCGGGGTGGGGGGGCAGCCGGGGGGAGGGAGCAGCCATTGGGGTCGTGACGGGCCAGGGGAGATATGGTCTCAATCAGGGGGAGGTGAGATGTGAGACGGAACAGGTGTTTATTACAAGTCCCGCTCGCTACCCCCCACAGGCAGATGGGCAGGTGGTTCTCGGCCAGGGGGCCCCCAGCCCTGTGTTGTTGCTGTTAAATGCGAGATCGGTGGTGAATAAGGCAACAACTGTCCGGGAGCTAATCCTGGACTATGCCGCCGATCTCGTATGTATCACAGAAACCTGGCTGGACAATGAGTCGGGGCCCATTTTGGCTGACCTTGTTCCGGCCGGGTATTCCGTGCAGCATCAGCTGCGCTCGGAGGGACGGGGGCGATGTAGCCATGATTTTTAAGGAGAGTTGGACTGTGAGGAGGTATCCGGTGCAATCCATATCGGGTATTGAGGGTCTTCGCCTTGTGTTTGATTTGGCAGGTGACAGTTTGGGAGTGCTGTTTATATACCGTGCACCTACCTGTGCAGCATCCTCCCTACATACTTTGGCAGAGGTGGTGTTGGGAGTGGTGTTGCGGTCCCTGAGGTCTTGCGGGACTTTATTCATGCCGACACTGACCTTATGGGAGTGGAGCATGAGTTCATGGCTGCCATGGCAACCATGGACCTGTCCCAGAGAGTTATTGGCCTGACACATCAGGAGGGACATACCTTCTTAGACCTTGTGTTTTGCACTGGCCTTGAGGCGGGTGCTATGTTAGTGGGGGAGTTATCAGCTGTACCCTTGTCATGGATGGACCATTACCTCCTGCAGGCCTCACTCTTGGCACATGACTGCCCCTGGAAAGGTGCAGAACCGATTTTTATGGTTTGCCCCCGGAGGCTGATAGAACCAGATGGGTTCCAGAAGTCTCTGGGCGAGTTTCCCTCTGACCTTGACGACTGTTCCATCAATGACCTCGTCTTGTTACGGAATACTTTGCTGACGGAGGCCATTGATCGGACAGCTCCTAGGTGTCTGCTGCCCAGGCGACAGCTCCGCAGGCTTCCTTGGTTTTCCGAGGAACTGAGGGAGCTGAAGCGAGAAGGGTGGCGGTTGGAGTGAGAGTGGCGTCATTTGCGTGCTGAAACCAACAGATTGCATCATAGAGCCAGTTTACGAGCCTATGCCGTAGCTATGCGGGCAGCAAAAGAGTTTTTTGCTACCCTCATAGCATCCGGTAAATCCCGTCCAGCAGAGCTTTTCCGGGTGGTGCAGGGGCTGGTCAGTCCGGCCTCCCTCCGCCTTGGAGTGGAGTCATCTACTGCTCGCTATGATATGTTTGTGGATTATTTTGTGGATAAAATCGCTCGGATTCACCACAACTTCGATACTGCAATTAATACATATGGGGAACTGGAGGTTATGGAAGCCTCATCTTGTCTGGTTTTGTGGGATCAATTTCAGTCAGTGACACCCGCCAATGCGGTTGGTGTTCTTGGGGCTGTTAGGACCACATTTTGCAAATTAGATCCTTGCCCATCCTGGCTGATTAAATCTTGCCGGGAGACAATGGGGCCATTGCTGGCTGGGGTGGTCAACGCCTCTCTTCGGGAGGGCAGAGTGCTGGGCTGTCTCAAAGAGGCAGTGGTTCGGCCTCTGCTCAAGAAACCATCGCTTGACGTTGACTCCCTTGCCAGCTATCGGCCTATCTCTAAGGTTATTGAACGGGTAGTGGCTCAGCAGCTCCAGGGACATTTTGACCACATCGGTTATCTGGACCCCTTTCAGTCAGGATTTTGTCTGGGGTATGGCACCGAGACTGCGCTTGTGGCTTTGGTGGATGATCTGTGCTGGGAAATGGACCGGGGTCGTTTGACCCTGTTAGTTCTATTAGATCTTTCGGCTGCATTTTATACAGTTGATCACGGAATGTTGCTGGCATGACTGTGGGACTGTGCAGGGGTGGGCAGGACTGTTCTTGAAAGGTTCCACTCTTTCCTGACTGGTAGAATGCAACGACTGGTTCTTGGGGAGTCTTTTTCATCATACCAAGACCTCTCATGTGGAGTCCTGCAAGGTTCAATTTTGTCCCTTCTCGTGTTCAACGTATACATGCAGCCACTCAGTGATGTGATCAAGAGGTTCAGCGCGTGGTGTCATCAATATTCTGATGACACCCAGCTGTATCTCTCTTTTTCAACAGGCCCAGGCCCTGCAGTCTTGGTGCTTACTCGGTGTTTGATGGCTGTGGGGTACTGGATGAGGACTAACTGACTGAGGCTGAATCCCGACAGGACGGAGGTGATGTTGATGGGTAAGGCGATGGAGATGGTGGCCCTCGTTATTGGCGGGGTCTGCCTTCCATTGGTACCCCAGGTACGGAGTCTGGGGGTGCTCCTCGACGCACAGCTCTGCCTGGATGCCCAGGTGGAGGCTGTGGCAAGGAGTACTTTTCGCCAATTACATCTGATGCGACGGCTTCGGCCATTTGTCTCAGGCTCTGACCTGGCCACCATCATCCATGCTTTCATCACCTCTAGATTGGACTGTTGTAACGTGCTCTATGTGGGGCTACCCATGGTGATGGCTCGAAAACCAGCTGGTGCAGAATGCGGCGGCCCGTCTTCCGGTAGGACTGGGCCACCGGGAGCATATCACACCAGTGCTCCGTTCTCTGCACTGACTGCCAGTGGTTTTCCAGGCCCGATTCAAGGTGTTGGTTTTAGCTTATAAAGTTCTAAATGGCCTAGGCCCTACCTATCCGCAGGACCGCCTCACTCCCCGGGTGCTGGACCAACCCCTGCGGTTATCTGGGGGCACCCTGCTCGAGGTCCCCCAAGTCTTCCGGAGGGCCACGCAGGGCAGGGCGTTGTCGGTGGCCGCACCACAGCTGTGGAATTCCCTTCCGGTGGCGGCCCATTTGGCCCCGGATCTCCCCTCTTTTCGGAGAAGTTGTAAGACATGGCTTTTGCGCCAGGCATTTGGTGGGGGAGATGGGTGAGGGAGTGGCTGTTGGGGAGGGGTTATTTTTCTTTTTCTTTCTGTCCTCTATTTAGTTGTATTTAAATTGTTTTAATATTTGTTTGCAACTTGTAAGCCGCCCCAAGCTGCCTGTGGCAGGAGGGGCAGGGTAGCAAAACTCTAAAAAATAAATAAATAAACTTATGATGGATCTGTCTTGGTTCTCCTACTGTATCCATCAGTGTAACAGCTCAACCAAATGTAGACTCGTTCTATTATTTGTTTTTGATTTAACAATGGTTTCCCTAATACTTGTGAATTAATTCTATGGCTGCCAGAACTAACTAAACAACAATAAAGTTCCTCACGATATCTCAAATCCTGTTCCCAGTGCTTAGCACATGTAACTGATGAGGATGTTGGGTCTTTTCAGTCGGAGGTTGTATTAAAACATGCTGAAGAGGAATCCTTTCTTTCAAGCTGAGACATGGAGCCACTAGAAGCAGCTACAAGGAGCTGCAAATCAGCAAACACCTGGACTTTTTCTGGATGGCTGACTAAGGAAAATTAATCTCATGGTCTGCTGAATCTGCAGGCACAGCTTTCACTGGGTTATTTTCTGTGTATGTCTCATAATGGCTTTGGAGACTTTCTTGAATTTGAGGGTTTTTTGAAGCTCTTGTTTAGAATGTGGAACAAAGTAGCTGCTTAAACATTTAAGGGCATCACAGTCCTCTTCAGAGTCACGCTGCTATATGAAGATGCTTTACCTCTCGCTGTTAATGTTGATTAGGATTGTTATAACAGAAGAGACCAGATTTTTTTTAAAAACACACCTGTTTGACAGTCTTTTATTAGTGTGACTGAACCATATGGCTAGACAATTTTACTACTTGTAGAGTCGGGTCCAAAAGACTCTGCAAGCTGATCTGCAACAGGAGTAGATGGTTGTTTGTGCCGCAGTCCACAAACCAATTACTCCCTTTAGGCTTCAGTGGGACTTTGCTGAAGTTAGGTGGATTGCGGTCAGAGCCTACGTGGGTCCCCAGTCACGGCCTTATTTGGTTTCTTTTACTATTTGTTGTGGGGCATAGCTAGGTTGGAATGGGCCCCAGTGCAGAGAATGGAATCCCCCCGCCCGCCTCCCAGGAGCAGGGACTGCAGCTGGATCAGGATCCCGCTAGGTTTATGCCTCCCCCTATTATAGCTAAGTCCTTGACTTGTGTGGTTTTCTGTTCCCTCGGCTGAGTGAGGGAAAATGATAGGCTGAGTTAAAAACAAAAGTAACGGAATTGACAAAAAAACTCAAGGAAGAGGTAGGGTAAATTAATATAAACATGTACCTTGTACTTCTTCAGCTCCTACTGAACTCCATAGGGGGGTTGCAGGTATAGGTCCTTTTGGAAGAGAATCTCTAAATGTAGCTGTTTAGGAATTACCATAATTCAATGACGAACAATTTTTTCAAACTGCCTTAACTCTGTCGTTTACATGTATACAAATTGTATACGCATTATATAATGAACTGTTGACAATGTCAGTGTAGACAACTTTATACAATTGGTTCTACACAATGCAATTCTGCACAAAAGGACAGAGTTAAGGCAGTTTGAAAAAACTGTTCTTTGCTGAATTATTATAATAAAGAAACGATCAATAAAGAAATAATGTGATAGTTTAGTGATAAATAATAAAAGCATGTATGGTAAGGAATTAAGTATATATATAATGTTAATGTTGATGGTAAATTATGGAACATAGATAAAAAAATCTGTAAATTTCCATGCTTTTTGGCATTTAATTTTTATTGTAATATGTTAATGTTTTTTTAATTGTAATTGTCATGTTTTTTGGAGTTTGTTAGGGGAAAATGTATTTTGTGAAATGGTTTTGGAAAGGAAAGTTTTTTGTTTTAGAAACGGTTATGCCTTTAATGGTGGGTTTTTTTTAAAAAAAAACCAAAAACCTAAAGCTTTTTGTTTTGGAAAATTTTGAGTTTTGTTGGAAATGTGATTAATATAGTAATGAGAATGTTAAAAGATATCACATATGTCAGTTATGTGATATGTTCACATGTGGAGACACAGTAAGGAAGGATAGAAAAAGAAAACTTAGAAGCATGAAAGTCATATCCAGTTTTGCTCTCTTTTTAAAAGTCATCATATCCATATTTAAAATATTATATCCATATCCCGAGTGGCAGGATCCAAGCAGGGAAGGTGATGCAGAGCTATGGGGCAAGGCATGAACTCCAGGCTTGGGGCACAAACTGGCTGGACAGTCTCCTCTCCCCTCAGATTTGTAGCAGGTTCATTGTTTCGCAGGGCAGTTCTAACCTTCTACCCTCAGCCCCACACGGGTGCTTGGGGCTTCATGCAAATAATTTATTTTATTTATTTATTTATTTTTCAGATTTATAACATGCAGATGTATGTAAATCACCTCATTATTCTATTGCTTGTGCAGAATGGGCCAGGCCTGTGGTTTGCCTCCCCACCACAAGGCGGCAGCTGTGAGTGTGATGCTGCAGGGAAGGATGGGATGGGGGTGGAGATGAACCTACAGAACTGCTCCCCCAATTCATTTTTGGAATGGGTGGCTCTCCCTGCTGCCCCTTCCCCAACAGCCATTGATGCCACCTGGAAGGAGAGGAGACACAACCAGGTAGGGCTGTTCTGCACTGCACGTTCAAGCCCAGAATGGGGAAGCTGTCAGGGTTTGGGAGGGGCAGGATGGAAGCAAGGTTGGGGCAGGCTCTGGGCAGCAGCAGCAGCGGGGGGGGGGGGCTGTATTGTGGGCACTGCTGCACTGGGGATGATGAGGCACGATGTCCCCTTCCACGGCCAAACATTGAACCAAAATTACTTCACTGCTGGCAGCTCTTCCAAGGGGAAATGGGAGGCAGAGTGAGGGGGACACAGGGCAGGGACAGAGACCTCCTACCCTTTCCACAATCCCTTGTACCAGCCCCCACCCCAGCCAGGTCTTTGGGTTTGCAGCCTTGGAGCATGAGATCTAAATCAAGTACTGGTGTGTGATAATGATTGGTGCAGCCAAAAACAAGTTATTAAACATTTAAAAAATCAGTTCTGCTGGCTTGTGCATGCGCAGTCGAGCAGCTGCTGACCGGCAAAAAAACAGCATAAGGAAAGTTACATGACTGCTTTTTAGGAACCAGCTCTGTCACAAAGACTATGCTCTAGCTAGTTTCATGTCAATTACCCACTTACCTCAAAAGCCAGCAAGATGAAGCTTCAGTCAGTTTTGTGTTAATTACCCTATGGCTTCACTTCCTACTTGACTGCATGAAAAGTTGCAGACTTTTCATAGCAATGAAAAGTACAGAGTGAGGCAAGAGGATAATTGATATGAAACTGAATATAGATGCCTCTTGCTGGCTTTCTGAGGCAAGTCTGTAATTGACACAAAACTGACTAGAGCTTAAAGCAGAGTCAGGTAACTTTCCTTATGCTGTTTTTTCTCACACACCACAAATGGCAGTCAGTGGTTGCTCAAATGTGCATGCACCAGCAGAACTGATTTTTTAATATTTAATTACTTATTTTTGGCTGCACCAATCATTATCACACTACACCAGCACTTGTTCTAGATCTCAAGCTCCAAAGCTGTGAAATTTGGGGGCTCAACGTGCTGGGGGGGGGGGGGGGGGAGATATTGATGATTCAAAATAGTCGGGACACTGCATCTTGACCACAACCAATTCGCTTTTAAACAATTATAACTTTGAATTTTCTGGCTGGATCTTCTTCAGACTTTCACATACAATGGTCCCCACAAACATAAGCCATGGATACATTTTCAGAACTGTAGCTCAAGCAGTTTCCTCAGCAGTTCCCTGTTTATAATAGAGAGCGGTTCTGCCTTTAACTATCTTGCAGCTACGGCTGCAAGAAAATAACAAATAAAACTCATTTGGGAGGCAACTAAAAAAAAAAGCCTCATTTAGAGGTTTTCCTTTAAATACTTAAGAAAGTTGGGAGTATAAATTATTGCATCAGTCATACAAGTGTTTACTTGTTTGATTTATGACTGACAGTAATCCCCAAAACAGGGTTGTGTTGTCCATCTTTTGTATTGTGCAGATAGCACATAATAAATATCCAACATTGTGACATTGAGTGTTAACAAATGAGACAATAGCCCCCTGGACTCTGGGTTTGGTCTGTGCAGCCACTGCTCACATGTTTAGCATGTAAGAAATGGGCAGCTCCCTGTTTGTGTTTCTTGCGTGTTTCAGGAGCCCCTACTTACAGGTCTAGTGTGACAAGACTAATAGGCAAGCAGGCATTCTTCCCCACTGTGCACTGCTCACTAATCACCACCCCTTCTCAGTTTCCCGTCCCCTGTCATGACTCGCAACCATGGGAACAAGATGCCACACCAGCTGCTTCCTAAGCTTCTTCTGGGCTATTATGACTTTGGGAGGGGATCCAGCTCCTCCAATCCTTGCCCACCCACAGAGGTTCATACCTGGGTTTATACCTGCCACCATTTGGCAGCTGGAAATAATATTTTGCTGTGCACAGAATGCTGAGACTGAGCAAGTTGCACATCTATAGTGAAAATGGAAAGCGAATATAAAAACTGAAATGGAAAGCAATCAGTCTTTGCATGTGGTGGGGCCAGTGCACACGACCACACACCGATCCCTACGCATCCCCATTCATGGAGAAACCTCCGTTTTTGCCAGTTGCTCCATGAGTGGGGCTGCGTGGGTTACGGGAGCGTACACACAGCCCCACTCACCGGCCATGGCATGTACACAGGTAGCACCCACTCATGCCCACGCAGCAGTTCTGCATGAGTGGAATCATCTCGTGTGAAAACAGCCTACATGAACACATTCAGCACAAGTTCCTGGTCTTTACCTTCAAGGCTCTTCATGCCCTTGCTCCCCCATATCGCTCTGCTCTTCTATCCTGCCACATTCCTGCCCGGGAGCTTTGCTCCTCCTCTGTCCCCACCCTCCTCTAAATGTCCTTCCCCTTCTCCCTTGCCGCGCCCATGCCCAGAACTCCCTCCCTGGATATGTTCGCTCTGCTCCCTCCTTCGCAACTTTAAAATCCCTCCTGAAAACCCACCTCTTCCGTCAGGCCTTTCCTAGCTTGTCATGAGTGAAACTGCATCCTCTCCCCCTCGCTCAGAATCTAGTTTCCTGTAATTAAGTGAAGCATGTGTGCCTGCAACCTCTCAACTTCATGAACGTACTCGTCTCTCCTGATGTTCGCCTTTCCCCCTCCCGTATCTCTTAGATTGTAAGTCCCTTTGGGTAGGGACCTGTCTGTAACTATTGATTATACAGCTGTCGCTATATAAATAAATAAATAAATAAATAATAACTGGATTCTTATCCAGCACAGTTCTCTTTCTGAACATCCCTGGTTGTACTGTAACTGAATCTTCACAAATCTGTGCTTCTAAACTGCCGGTGTCATTTAGAGATAGAGCCAATGATGTCTTTATAGGGCCAGCTAGTGTTGGTGAGAGTATTATTTATTTATTTAAATTGGATACTCCACACTTTCCCTAAGGCTCAGGCTTCTAGGCCCACACCTGCCCCTTCTTCTGACATGTAAATCCGAACTACAGAGTGAGCAAATGCAGGACTAGTATATAAGATTACGGGATAGATCTGTCCTGCATTTGCTCAGCAATTTTTTTCACATATATAAAATTAATTTGGGTGGGAGCAGTTGGAAGGAAAATAGATGCCAGACATTTAAAAACGGATGTGAAAAAGCATTGCTTAATGGTGTTAACATCCAAGAATCAATAGATAACATTAAACGCAGATTGAGACTTATGCAAAAATTCAATCTGCATTTCCTGTGATCTGTGTGGCCTTAGTGCTGGAGATTTGCAATGCAAAGAGACTCCAGGAGGAGACGCTGAAGGGACTAGATAGGCTCCCACCCAGAAGTCACCAAGAGGGAGCTGGGATTTCCTGCTGCGAGATGTGAGGTTGCCCAAGCGTTTGAAAATCTTCGCGGTGCGCTCTGTCCAGGCAGCTCCGAGACCGGGGTAGGCAGGGAGCCTAGTGGGCGTTTGCCTCTGGGCTTGGAGGAGTCTGCTGCGGAGAGGACTAAGGGAGCAGCAGCGATTGCTACTCTGGGAAGAGCCGGAAGCTGGTTCCCGCTGCCCTGTAACATCATTTGCAATGGAGAAAAGCTGCTGCTTCATAGATTGTCACTGCCACCTCACCGCCGAGGAGTTCAGGCAGGTAGGCGCGAAGGATGCCCGCGGGTTAGGCTTTGCTGGCTGCCCAGGCCGGCACACACAGTGGTGCACTCCCTCTGGGTTGGGAACAGAAGGTTGCTACCTTGTAAACAAGGTTCTTCGAGATGGCTCCGACCATTCTCACAAATGGATTTGCGCTTGCGCGCCCTTCTCCTATCGGCAGTTACCAAGCTCAATAGCTGAAAAGCACGTGACGTTCACGCACCTCCCACCCTATATAAGGCACCTTCCCGCCCAAGCCCACAGTTCCTTCCAACCCTGAAACTGCCTGAGAAAATTTCACGCGGGGCTGGAAAGGTGGGCATTTGTGAGAATGGTTGGAGCCATCTCGAAGAACCTTGTTTACAAGGTAGCAACCTTCTGTTCTTCTTTGAGTGGCTCCTCCCATTCTCACAAATGGGAGAGTACCAAGCCTAGACGCAGGCGGTGGGGAAATTTTCCCATAAGCAATAAAGTATCAGGACTGAATAAAGTAGAAACAGATTTAATAAATGATATAATGTGCATACAACACTGTTAAGCATTTAACATTTTACCAGTGAATACTGAAGTTGTACCTTATTGGGGGAATCCAGAGGTAAGTATGGCCTGGCCCAGTGAAGTGTGTGCCTGGGAGGCAAAATGTATAGAGTAATGTTTGATAAAGGTACTGGGTGAGCTCCAAGTGGCTGCTCTGCAAATCTCTTGAGGGGAGATGTTGGCAAATGCAGCTATGGAAGCCCCTGTGGCTCTGATAGAATGAACCCGAAGGTTGGGAGGTGGTGATAGGCCCTTCAGCTGGTAAGCAGACACAATTGTTTGTACCAGCCGCTTGGATATGGTCTGGGAGGAAACTTTCCTTCCCAGAGTGGGTGGAGATGGGGACACAAACAAATTATCAGATTGTCTGAAGTTAGCAGTTCTGTTAAGGTAAGTGAGAACTGCTCTCTTTACATCTAAGGTATGAGCAGCTGCTAAAGCCTCTGATTCGTGGGGAGGAGGGCAGAATTGAGGAAGAATAATCTTTTGTGCTAAGTGGAATTTAGAAACGTGCTTAGGAATAAAAGATGGATGGTCTGATATTTCCAGTCTATCTGGAAAAGATTGAAAGTATGGTTCCTGTATAAAAATAGCTGCCAGTTCACTCACCCTGCGGAGGGAGGTAACTGCAACGAGGAAACATGTTTTGAGGGTTAAATCCCATAAACTGGATAGGTCTAACGGCTCATAAGGATGAGACATTAAACTGTCTAAAACAAGGGGGCGGTCCCAACAGGGAAGTGGCTGTTTATGGGGGGGGGGGGGTTATTAATACCCCTGAAAAATGATTTGACCAAGGGGTGAGAAAATAACAAGTCTGAACCCTGTAATTTAACCTGTCGCGAAATGGCAGACAGATGCACTCTAAGAGAAGAAAGACATAGGCCTTTTTCGGCCAATTGTAACAAATATTGCAAAACTATTTGCACTGATAGTTGGGAAGTAGAGAGGGAATTATCTAATAACCAGCATGAGAACCTCTTCCATTTAGACAAGTAGAAACGACTAGTGGATGGTTTTATGTCGTTTTGAAGGACAAAAGAAAGTCTATCTGCTATCCCTACTATTTGTTGATCCTCCACGCATGGAGGTTGAGACGAGGGATCTCCGGATGGGAGACCTGCTGCTGACTGAGATACAGCAGACTTGGGGATTTCCCTAATGGAAGGTAATCTGATGTCAGTTTCAGGAGGTCTGGGAACCACATCTGACATGGCCAGTATGGGGCTACCAGGATGAGATTCGTTCCCTGGAGCAGAATCTTGTCTAGGACCCTGGGTATTAAGGGGATTGGGGGAAAGGCATAGCATAACTGAGGTCCCCAGTTCTGGGAGAAGGCATCGCCCAGGGATGACAGGTCGTGACCCGCTCGAGATGCAAATTGGGGGCATTTGGAGGAGGTTGCCGTGGCGAACAGGTCTATCAATGGTGTGCCCCATCAGAGCATCAACGTGTGGAAAGCCTGAGGGGAGAGCTGCAATTCGTGGTGTTCCTGATTGAGTCTGCTCAGGATGTTCGCTCTGGAGTTGTCCTTTCCTGCCACATGGGTCGCCAGGAGATGAATCCCCTGGGACCTTGCCCAATGCCATATCTCCATAGCTAATCGACAGAGGTCTGGTGACTTTGTACCCCCGTTTGTTCAGGTACCAGACTGCTGTCAAGTTGTTGCATGCAACTTACAACACGTCCCTGGAGATGCTGCTGGAAACAGTCTAGTGCTCTTTGAATAGCTATGGTCTCCAGCATATTGATGTGGAGATCCTTCTGGCTGTTGCTCCATGAATGTCCATGTCTCCTAGATGAGCTCCCCACCCTGTCAAGGAAGCATCTGTGGTTAAGACTCGGTCAGACACAGAAGAGCAAATGGTACCCCAGCTAATACAAATTTCTTATTATTCCAGACCACCAGAGAATCTAATACCTGTCTGGTAATCTTAACCTTTTTGTTGGGTGGATCTGATAAAAGGTCAAATACACTCAATAGCCACATTTGAAAAGGCCTCATAAATAGCCATGCAAATGGAGTGGTGGCAGTAGTAGATGCCATAAGGCCCAACATACGCTGGAATCGTCTTGAAAATAGATTTATCATTGCTGAAATATTTAGAAATCTGTCAATGGGAGCAAAAATCTTACCCATAGCAGAATCTAGGATAGCTCCAATGTAAGGAATCCTTTGGGAAGGAGTCAAATGAGATTTTTGCATATTAATAGATATGCCTAAGAAATGGCAGAGGTCTAAAGTAAAAGAGACTGCCTTAGACAGAGAAGGAGGAGAATCCCCCACCAATAGCCAATCATCTAAATAGGGATAGATGGCTATACCTTGTCTTCTAATGTAAGCGATTACTGGGGCCATAACTCTAGTAAACACCCTAGGGGCAGACGAGAGGCCGAAAGGGAGAGAGCAAAATTGGTAATGGAGCGAATTATGGGTAAACCTGAAGTATGGCCTAGATGCAGGATGCAACCTGACATGGAAGTATGCATCTTTTAAGTCAATGACTGCATACCATTGGCCAATAGCTAAGTGAGATCTTAATGCACTCAGAGTGAGCATTTTAAACTTATAGTAACTTACAAAGAAGTTAACAAACCGTAGCTCTAGGATAGGTCTGTGACCTCCATCTTTTTTATCTATGACAAAATAATTAGAATAACATCCATTATTCTTGTCATTATAGTGAACAATTTCTATCACACACAATTTCTATCTTGTGGTATAATTCAATAACTTCTTTATTTAACACTTCTGATTGTGAAGTAGAAAGTTTAACATAAGCAGAGGGTCTGCAACAGGGAGGTAGAGTGCAATTCTCCACTCTAGCCCCTGCCTCTGTTTCTTAAAGAGAGGCAATGATAACTTGAGTTGCACAGGTTTATCTACCAGCAAATACGCTGGGTCAGCTTCCTGTTCCGAAATGGGGATGGTGGTAATCTTGAGGCCCTCTGAAAATCTTTTCAATAAACGCTGGAAGTCCCTATGCTCCTGTGAAGACGCTGACGACGTCAGTGTCTGTACGTCATCGGAAGGAGGCGGAGATAAAGACTCTGGGTTCAGGGACTCCAAGGGTTCATCGATGTCGATGTTAGTGTCGAGGGCCTGCTCGGTTTGAATAGAGGCCTCCGGCTCCGTAGGGGTAGGTTGGCATGGAAGGGCTCTTAATAAAGATGATCTATATAGTTTGCGTCGAGCAACCTTTTTCTTATGTCTCTGCATTCGACGCTGGAACTGAGCAGCGGTGTCTCGAGCCGTGGCGTCGGGGTCTACCTTCGATGTCGAAGGAGTGGAGGTTGCTGCTCGAGGTTCTGTCGACGTCGAGGGACATCGACGTCAAGAAGGTGAATAGATGTCGGCCTGTTGATCTGTCGACGTCGAGTGGGGTTTTGTCGACGTCGGAGCTGTAACTATCGACGTTGTAGTTCGGCGTTGAGGATCTCAACCTCTAGGGGGAGGTGCGGAAGATTGAGGAGCCGAATCTACCGGTTTCTGAGATGATTTCTCAGCTGTTGCCTTTATTAACTGTTGCAGGCATGAAACCAGGAGGTTGTTGACTTTCTTTCTATCTGCCTCCTGTTGCCTCAGAAATTGCAAAGTCAGCCCCTCATCTCGAGTAGTGTCTAGCTGAACTCGAGGTCGAGGGTGTGCAGGCTGAGGAGACGCTAGCCACTGCAGGGTAGGGGGCGGATAGGAAGAGCCCGCGAACCTGGGATCCACGTCCTACTCCACAGTGTACAGAGGTGAAGCGATGTGGAGAGGGGAAGACTGGGAGACTGCAGCCGCCGCCAGGAATTCTTCCTCGTCCGAGGACAATAATGGGGAAATAGAGCGGTCCGCCAGTATGGCAGGCTCTGACCCGTGTTCAAATAAACTCCTCTTGGGTGAGCGTGATAGGGAGCCTCTAGGCCTAGAGGTAGAAGGTTGCAATGGACTCAGAACTGAGGTGGTCGAGGCACTAAGGCCCGCGGAAACCGTTTCCTCCGCCCCAATACTAGGCAACTTGGGCGAAGGAGAGCGGGACCTGCATTTAGATGACTTACTTTCCTTTTGCCTGTCTTCCATCTCCTTGAGGAGGGCAGGTAGTCGGATGGCCCTTTCCCTCAAGGACTTTGGCTTGAGGAGTAAGCAGTCTGGGCACTCAAGAGGGTCGTGCCCTGTCCCCAAACACATGAGACATTGTCCATGGGGATCCTTCGTGGTCATTTTGCGGCCACACAATAAGCATTTTTTGAAAGAGTGTCTAACAGTAGACGTACTGAACTAGGTAACTACAGATAAGCCGCGAAGCGGTTGGAAGGAACTGTGGGCTTGGGCGGGAAGATGCCTTATATAGGGTGGGGGCACGTGAACGTCACGTGCTCTTCAGCTATTGAGCTTGGTAACTGCCGATAGGAGAAGGGCGCGCAAGCGCAAACCCATTTGTGAGAATGGGAGGAGCCACTCGAAGGAGAACTGCTGCTGCTGTATGTGTAGTAGCAGCGAGGTGTCCTTGCAGTTACTGTAGTAGCTGATCTACAGCTGTGCTGCCCCCGGGTGGTTTAGCTGCGAATTACCTCGCTTGTGCTCTACACTCTGAGAATCCAACATTCTGGGGTGGAACTCCCACTAGCAAGGGCCTGACAAGAACAGGGACAGGTTTTGCACTTGCATCCTCTGCAGCTGGAAGGGGTGCAGGGATCCCATTTCATCTTTTGTACTAGGGCCTATTCCAAACTAACTATGCTTTCTCTAATGGGAGGGAGCTTAATTTGGGGAAGGGGGACTTTAGGGGCTTTGGTGGATTGGAAGCAGGATTCGTTTTTTTTTGTTGCTGCTGCCAGTTCTGCAGCTTCCACAGTTCCCCCATGTGATGCTGTGATTGATGCTGACATCTTGTTGGCCTGAAAGAATTCACAGAATGGTGTCATTGCTCTCCAGAACACTGTGTTAATACAAACCTTTAGGGTTGTCACGCATCCCAAATTCTAAAGTAGCAATCTAGGGGTTTTAACAGGGGCAGGCCGCCCTCTGTCCTCTCAAAATACAAACAGGTGCCACTGCGTATTTGACAATTTGTTACGTGTACTGATTTGATTTATTGCTTCCCTGTCCAATTGCGTGTCCCTCCCACCTTCCGATCTGTAACCAGAATCTCTCATGGCACATGTGCCAGGGTATGGGATACAATTACTGACCCAGCTCGTGCAGAGAGAACCAGCATGTGTGCTTGATGAGGAACAAGGTACCCTGCCAGTCATTTTATTTCTGGGTGACCTGAGAACTAAACACTGTGTTGTGGTGTCAGTAGACACAAATATAGCCCATCTATTGGTCGATATAATTACCACTTAAATGGACATTGCAGAATTACTGCTGCTTCTGAAATGTGACTAGGTTGTCCTTAGCCTTTCCATTAATATCTAGCATATTGTCAGTTTCATGTCTGTTACATCCTGCATAGGAGATGGGAACATGTCCCAGGATGGCCTTGAAATTCCCTCCCTATTATGTCCCTGTGGTACTTGCCTACTTAGCTCAGAATTATCCTAACATCCGTGCTGAGTGACCACTGGGATGAAGTGGAGCGCAGAAGGGCCATTCACAGCTGCTGCTCTGCAGTGAGTTTTTAGTCTCCCAAAGTTACTGCTTTCGCCCTGTATTTAGAGGCTTCCTAACACTCTGGCTGCAGAGTTATCCAAATGGAGGCGGAATGTGGGGCCTTGCTCTCTTTGCTTGTGCAATGGCACTAGTAACATCCGGGCTGGTGCTAGGTGAGGCTGAAGTCCCCGAAGAAGGCATTGCTTTAAAAAGCAGGGTTTATAAAACAAGTCGGGAAGGGTGAATGTAAAGCCTCCCTTCATCCCACAGCGCTGATCTTAAGAGCTCTCTCTGTGCGGAGGCCTGTTCTGCAGCCTCCCTTAGCGTTTGTGCATAGATGCGTGTCTGGGATGCTGCTGGTTCTGGTGTGACTAGGATAAGAAATATCGTTATTATATAATACCAGTAATGTGTCAATTGTGATTAGACACAGGTCCCTGTCCCAAGGGACTTGCAGTCTAGGATGGACAAGGGAGAGGGGAACGTAGGGAGGAACAGGGATACATTCATGAAGCTGAGAAGTTGCATACGTACAGCTTACTTGCCGGCGCGATCCTCAAGGCCAGCCTTACCACAGGGTGACCTGAGTGACTGCTCTGGATCCTGCTATTTTTTCTACTTCTGGGGCCCCTGTTTCTGCCAAGGCAGGGTGAGGGGTCCCCTCTTCCTCCCTGTGGGGCCCCTAATATGATCACCTCTAAGGCTCTGCAGAGGGTGCTTCTGAGGCCAACAGGGGGCTTGCATTTTATCTTTGCCCTGGGCCCCTGAAATTCTAAGGCCAGTCCTGGGGATCCTGGAGGGCCTGGGTAAGATACTATAAAGAGAAACAACTGTAAACTGTCTATAAGGGAGAGGAGTTAGGGAAAGCCTAACAGAAGAGGTTGGGTTTTAGGAGGGAGGGAGGAACCAGAACAAATGTGTGTGGGGAGGGATTTCCAGGCATAAGGGGGCAGCATTGGAGAAAGGCAAAGATGGCTTAGGGAGCAGGAGAATGTGGGCTGACTGCTCGGAGAGGGTGGTGGTGGCAGAGGTGGAGCAAAGTTCCTGGCTGTGAAAGTATCAGAAAATGAGGGCAGAAAGATAGGGAGCAGTGAGACCATGAAGAGCCTTGAAGGTGAAGATGTGGTGTTTGTTCTAGATGCAAAAAGGGAAGGTGAACCAATGGAGGGAGCAGAGGAGGGGCTAATAATCAAAACAGTGGGTGAGGTGAATGACCTAAGCAGCAGAGTGTTGAACAGAAATGAGAATCGTAGGCCCTTTTAAAATGGGCCACGGCTGCAGGGGGGCAGGATTGGTGTGCGTGCCGCAGCGTAAGCAGTGCAGGGGGGCCGGTGCACACGAGCACACACGACTGGATAAAGGGTCCTGCTGGTATAAGACATTAACTCGGAAAATACATTTCCAGCTGTATCGTTTGTATATTCCATCCTATTTAAAAGGTATTTGGCAGGAATGTATCACATACCTTCACTGTCATCTCTGCCAAACTACAGAACAATTTGATAAAGGGACCCAATTTTATAAGCAATTGATGTTGTCCCTGTGAAAACCATTATTCAGATAAATAGCAGCACATGCAGTGCCAGTCAGAGGCAGGCACCAGGAGGGAGGATGTGGAGCAAACCAAACAACGGACAGACACATTCACTGGCCAATTACTGCATGCTTCCACCTTTACAGGACCAATTGGTAGTGGCTTCGAGGCAGGCATAGGGGGCGGCCATGAGGTGGGCATAAGGGCATAAAGGACATAACTGGGACTTTGGGGATAGCATCCCAGCAATCAGGGGCCATAGTTGACACATCCAGGCTGGTCAATTATCATCACAATCACATCCTGCAGCACTGTGACAGAGGACATAAGAGAATCTCTATTGACTCTTTCCTAAACATGTTTCTGACTTTCCAGTAAAAAGTGGGGGAGAGATGTTGGGATGAATGAATGAATTAATTTATTGTTTAGCCATAGGCTTTAACAAAAGTATCATACTGATACAGACGTTGATATGAAAACATAAATATATTACAGATTAAAATGGTAAATTAATAACAAAATACAAAGTCTGACGACAGGCAACAATATACTATATACTATATACTCCCCCCTCCCCCCATCCGGGATCCCCTTCCTTTACCTAAATGAACCCAGTATATAATGGGGTACCCAGAAAGGCCACCACTACCTGTTAACCCCATTAATTACTCGGAACAGGGTATAAGTAGTCGGGCGCACCTATTACGAGCAGTATTAAGAACCATTCCCCGAAAGGTGCCCTGGCCGGGAGCCCCTACTCAAACAGGGTCCAGGTACAGCCTTTCAGAAAATATGATGAGTTAACTGATCACACCAAGTTTCCCCAACTGTAACCCAGGCCCTTTAATCAAAGGTTACGCGCTAGATGGATGCGTAAAATAGCCTGTGCACAACAGGCTACTGCCCTGGACAAGTCCGAGTCCACTGGACTAAGTAGACTCCGAGTGACCTGACCAGCCATATCATTTTGCTTAATATGTCCCCCAAGATATTGAAATCTGGGGCCAACAAATAGGATGTGGTCCACTGTGTCCACCTCTCCCAGCTGACACAGTGGGCATACCCTCTGAGCCCGTGGGATTCCCCTATACCGGCCTTCTACAAGGGCCAAGGGAAATGAATTGACCCTTAGCTTAAAAAAAGCTACTCATTTCCCAGCATCAGGCCAGGTAAAGAGGTAATAGTCGCCAGATTCTGACGGCTTAAAGGGAATATAGGCTGGTGCAACCCTCTGAACAGAAAGCAGGGCGTCCTCTGATTGTATTGTCTGATCCCTCACCCTCCTTTTAATCAGACTCTTGGCCGCCACCAGTCACACCGGCCTCAAGCACTCAGCTGAGAGCCCGAGGCGGTGGACCTCCTTCTCTGCCACCTGGATCCATGCAACACCTAACCCTGCATTAATCGGGATGGTCACAGCACAGAATGAGGATATTTGGTTGACCTTTCCGCTGGCCAATTGGTATCACCAACCGATCTTATACTACAGTGACGTAAGAGAATCCCTGACATAGGCTCCTTCTCTGCATATGCTGTGCAAGCATATAAAATTGGGACCCTTTGTCACAGCTTTCTGATATGTGGCAGAGATGAAAATTTCATGTACACTGGTTGGACTACAAAGATGTTAGTAAGATATACATTTATATGTTAATTGCTTATGCCACCAGGACCCTTTATCCAATACTTCTGAAAGTTGGCAAAGATAGTAAATATGGGAAGGGGTGTAAACCTGCCAAATGCCATCTACATTAGATATGAGGCAAAGAAGTTACAGCTAAGAATGTATATTAATGTATATGAAGAATTTTGCAAAATAAAATAATTCAATTCCTTCTAAAATTGGATTCCTTTACTCAATCATTGTGAAATATGGTACACTTAATGCCCTCCATTGGAGGTATATGCATCCCAGGTTTCAGCCACATATAGTGAAAAACAACAAAGTTACAGCCAAAAAATGTGTTTCCTATTGAAACCAATGAAAAGGAAAGCCAAAACAATTCAATTCAATGATTCAATTGCTTCTAAAATTGGATTCCTTTACTCGCTCCTTGTGAAATTTGGTACACTTAATGCCTTCCATTGGAGGTATATGCAGCCCAAGTTTCAGCCACATATAGTGAAAAACAACAAAGTTACAGTCACAAATGTGTTTTCCATTGAAACCAATGAAAATGAAAGCCAAAACGAAATGGGGGAGCTGAAGCCTCCTGAGCTCCCCTCCCTGTGAATCCGCCCATGGGATGAGGAGCCATTAATGAGCACTCTTTGGGTATGGTTCTTCAACCAGCTGTAAATCCACCTAATTGTAGTATCATGTAGTGAACATTTTACCAGCTTGTCAAGAAGGATATCCTGGGGGGGGGTTGTCAAATGCTTTGCTGAAATCAAGATATATTATGTCCATGGCATTTCAAGTTCATGAACAGGCTCAGGCTTAAATCCACTAACTAGTAACTCAATCAAACAAGATTAATCTGGCATGACTTATTCTTGACAAATCCATGCTGGCTTCTAGTAATCACTGCATTATTTTCTAGATGCTTACAGATTGACTGCTTTATAATGTGTTCAGGGCTGTAGCTACCATTGGACAAACAGGGACATTTGTCCGGGGCCCAATATCCAAGGTAGCTAAGCCACTCCCCCCCCCTTTTTTTTTCTCTTTTAAAATTGCCACCGGAGCTGACTGGGGGCCCTGCTGGCTGCTGCGTGGGCCCCCTCCTGCCCGCGCAGGCGGGGAGGGGTCCCATGCAGCAGTCTGTGTCAGGCCAGATCACACTCACAGGCCTTGTGACTCAGCTTGCCCCTCTGGTGCCATATCACGAAGAAGGAGTCCTCCCCACCAGTCCGGGCCCAGTCCAGGCAGGGCTGACTTGAGGGAGGCCCAGCCTGAGTGGAAAGGTGCCCGGCGGTGGCTCCACTCAGTAACTGAGTGGAACCGCCGCCGGGCACCTTTCCACTCTGCGTGGGCCCCCTCCTGCCCGCGCTTGCAACATTGTGTCTGACACAATATTTTACGCATCAAGCCGGCCCAGCCTGCCCGACCGGCCTCCAGGGCTGGGTGGGTGGGCCAGGGCAGCAATGGCACTGCTGCAGCTGGCCTCTCTCAGCCTCAGTGTGTGGGCAACGAGCCGTGAGGGACAGAGCGCACCATGGGACCAGCTCGCCGCTGGCCCAGAAGACGAATGGGCCCAGCAGCAGGCCACCAGCAGCACGCCACAGAATCTGCAGAAAGCAAGTAAGTCCCGAGCACCAGTATCTCAGTGCCCCTAGGCCGGCCGAGCTGGGAGGTGCCCCTAGGCAGGCCGGCGGCTTCACCTCCAGCAGGAAAAAAGAGGGCGGGGGGGCGGACATTTCTTGTCCCTGGGCCCATCCCAAGCTAGCTACACCCCTGTATGTGTTCTAGAATATTTCCAGATATTGATGTCAGGTTGATCTGATAGTTTCCTGGATCTTTCTTTTTCTCCCCTTTTTGAAGATGGGGACAACATTTGTCCATCTCCAGTCTTCCAGCACCTCACCTGTTCTCCAAGAGGTTCTCAAAGATGATAGACAGAGGTTCTGGGAGTGCATTAGCAAGTTCCTTCAGTACCCTAGGATGTAATTCATTTGGCTCTGAAGACTTGAACTCATTTAAAGTAGCTAAGTATTCTCTGACCATCTCTTTATCTGTCCTGAGCTGAAATCCTCTCCCCACATCATTCATGTTACTTTTGCCAGGTTAGATAGTTTCCCTTGTGGGAGAAGATGGAGGCAGAATAGGAGATGAACAGTTCCACCTTCTCTCTGTCACCTGTTAACATTTCACCATCTTCACCACCAGCAGTGGACCTATTTATTTATTTTATTTTATTTTATTTATATGCAGCCCTTCCCATCAAGGATCAGGGTGACTTACAATCAACAAAAGTCCCTTGACCCCTAACACTTCCCCTAGCCTCCCCACCCAACCTCATCCCTGTCTGCCAAACATCTGGCCAAATAAAAAGTTCTTTCAGTGTTTCCCGAAGATGAGCAGGCTCAGGCTTAAATGAACCTCCAGTTCCATAACAGTGGGGCAGCCACCGAGAATGCCTCGCTGCGGGTCCTAGCTGTAAAAACCTCATGGGCAGATGGTACTTGCAAGAGGGTGCTCCCGGCTGACCTTAGAGACCATGACGGGACATGAGGGAAGTGATGATCTCTTAGATACCTGGGGCCCAAGCCATTTAGGGCTTTGGTAGGTCAAAACCAGCACTTTGATTTGTGCCTGGGAAGCTATTGGCAGCCAGTGCGGACACTGGAGCACTGGTGCAGTGTGCTCCCAGTGTCCTATCTCTGACAGAAGATGGGCCGCCACGTTCTGCACCAGCTGCAGCTTCCAAGCAGTCACCAAGGGCAGCCCCATGTAGGGAGCATTGCAATAAGTCTAGCCTCAAACGTACGAAGGAATGGATGATAGTGGCCAAATCTGAATCTGATAAAAAAGGTTGCATCCTTCTTACCAGATGAAGTTGGTGAAAAGCACTTCTGTCCACTGCGGCAACCAGACAATTCAGGCGCAGCAGTGGATCCAAGAGCACCCCAAGGCTGCGAACCACAGTGACCAAAGGAAGCTGGACCCCATCAATAACAGGGGTCGCTATGTCTCCCAGGTAGCATCGCTGTCTGACCATCATCACTTTGGTTTTGTCTGGATTCAGCATCAATTGGCTCACCCGCATCCAGTCCCCAATGGCAGCCAGGCAGTGGGTAAGCACCGAGACTGCAGGACCTGGGTCAGATGAAAAAAAGAGACAGCGTTGGGCATCATCAGCATACTGGTGACACACACTTGACTCCAAATCTGCATACAACCTCACCCAACTGCTTCTGATGCACATTGGACAGGAGTGGAGAGATGATAGAACCATATTGGACCCCTCCCAAGGGAACTCCCGAGGTGACAAGAAGCCACCTCCCATCACTACCCTCTGGGTTCTCCCAGACAGGAATGAGTGGAAACACTCGAGTGGTCCCATGAACCCCTGCTAGGTCACGCAGCCATGCCAACAACACCCCATGATCAGCTGTATCAAAGGCCACTGAAAGATCTTACAAAATCAACAGAGTACAATTGCCCTTGTTGATTGCCAAACAGAGGTTGTCAACCAAGGCCACAAATGCAGTCGCAGTGCCATGCCCAGGGTGAAATCCTGACTGACATGGGTCCAAGAGTCCAATAGCATCAATACGTGCCTGAAGCTGCGAGGCAACCACCCATTCTCTAATCTTCTCTTTTTAGGGAAGGTTATCAATGAGGTGATAGCTGGAAGGGGAGTCCATGTCAAGAGATGTTTTTTTCTGCAGGGTTCAGACAACTGCAGTTTTGAGACAGTCAGGCACCTTGCCCTCCTGAAGAGAGGCACTGACAACCCCAGCCAGCAATGGCCCCAAAGTCTCCTGGCTAGCTTTCACCAGCCAGGATGGGCATGGATCTAATTCACAACTGGTCGCCACTCCAAGGACATTCTCCACATTGGTGGGTGAAACAGATTGAAGCCAATCCAAGCAAACTAGACAAGGCAGAGCCTCCCCAGCCCTAAACTCTGACTCTGTATCCAAACCAGCAGTTCCCAAGCTGAGCCAAATATGAGCAACTTTATCTGAAAAGTAGGTAGCAAACTCCTCACAGCAGGCAATTAATGACCCGTAACTCCAGGTGGAGACAGCGAGGATTTAGCAGGTTATTCACCACCCAGAAGAGCTCTGCTGGATGGCATTTTGCAGATGCTATGGTGGCAGTGAAGAAAGCTTTGCTGTTGCCACGGCATAGTCAAAAATATGTCGCAGTCAGTTGGCTTTGGCTCGAGTTGAGAACCACTTGCTCTCTAACTGCCTACCTTCCTGCTTTAGCAGCCTCATGTCCTCCGTATATGAAGGAGGCCTGCACTGCCACCATGGAGGAAGCAGATGCCTGGATGCCACTGTGTCGATAGCCCGAGTCAATGTACCATACCACAGATCAATCAGGCCATCAATAGAGGGTGTTTTCAGACAGGATATTAACCCCAGTTTAACCACACTTTAGCCACACTTGAACATTTCTTATGCATGTTGCAGGACTGCATAGGGCACCAATACAGCCTTGCAGCATGCATAAGAAATGTTCAAGTGTGGTTAAACTGGGGTTAGCGTCATGTCTGAAAACACCCAGAGAGTCTGTCCAGGTCAGTGGGTAAATCCCTCAGAGAGTTCTGGAATCTTATAGGATCCATTAGTCACTGGAGGCAGACCAATATAACTGGTCCACCATGAGCAAAGGAGGGCAGGGATCTGGGCCCTCAGAAGTAAAGGGTCCAACCATGAAAACAGAGTTCTCACTACACCCCTGGTAAGCAGAACTCCAGTTTACAGGCTGGTGCAAAACGTTAAATCCAACTTGTGTCCAGCCTCATGTGTCGGGTCAGATATTACCTGAGATAGACCCATGGTTGTCATGGTGGCCGTGAAATCCTGCTCTGCTTGTGAGCGGCTGACCTCTGCACATATGTTGAAATTACCCAAGACAATAAGTCTGGGCGATCCCAACACCACTTCCAAGACTAGCTCAGCTAGAGCAGTCAGGGAGTGTGCTGTGCCCCTACCATTTCTTTATTCTTCCTCTTACTTCTAACATATCTGAAACCCCCCTTTTTGTGGTTTTCAGCATCCCCCACTAGCTTCAGCTCATTCTGAGCTTTAGCCTTCCTGATACTGGGGCTGATCCCATGCCCTGTAGACTGCTGTGCAGAGCACACCGTGCACACCCCTGGCATGGCCTATAGCACACGCACAAACCACGCAACGGCAAGCATGGGGCATGGGATCGGCCCCACTGTCTCTACAGGTTTGGGCTCCTCGTCTGTACACGTCCTTGGTGACTTGTCCCTCCTTCCATTTCTCATACGTGTCCTTTTTAATTCTCAGCTCATCAGTAAGCTCCTTGTGCAGCCACATTAGTTTGTTTAGATGTCTCCCATTTTTCTTTTTCATTGGAATTGTTTGTGATTGTGCCTTCAGTATCTCATTTTTCAGAAACTCCCATCTTGGACTCCTTTTTCCTTTAGTTTATTTTGCCATGGGATCCTGCCTAGCATTTCTCTGAGTTTATTAAAATCAGCTTTCCTGAAGTCCAAGGACATGTTTGACTATGCTCACCTTTTCCTTTACTTAAGAACATGAATTCCAAAATTGCATGGTCACTCCCCCCCACCCCAAAAGTTCCCACTGCCTTCACCTCATTGACCAAGTGTTCCCTGCTGGTTACAATCAAGTCTAAGATAGCTGACCCCCTTGTACTTTCCTCCACCTTCTGAAACATGAAGTTGTCAGTAAGGCAAGGCAAGAATTTATTGGACATTCCATGTTTAGCAGAGTTTGTCTTCCAACAGATATCGGGATAGTTGAAGCCCCCCATTGCTGCTACTTGCCTCCTTGAAAGTTCTGCAGTCTGTTTTAGGAAAGCATCATCATTATTATTATTGTTACTGTTGTTTATTATTATTTTATTACTTATATCCACATCTTCTACTTGGTTTGGTGGTCTGTAGTAGACTCCAACCATGAAGGTCAAAGTGTGAGTGGGGAAGGCAAGTGAGTAGGAGGCTGCAGTAGTCAAAGTGAGAGATGACCAGGGTTTTGGCAGTGGGAGCAATAGAGAAGGACTGGATTTTAGCAGTGTTCTATAGGGAGATGTGATAGGCTTTGAATTAATATGAGGTGCAAAGGGGAGGGAGGAGTCAAAGATGATTCTTAAAATGTGAACTGTAATGCAGAAAAGTTACATTCGGGGATATTGGGGCCCAGCATAGATTCATCTGGTTCTAAACTTATCTTTAAGAAGACCAGAAGGGAGAATAGTTTTGTGAAGTACAGAGACCGGGCTTCTGTTCATGACCATGTCACAGACTTCCTGTGGAGAAAAAAAAAAATCATTATAACTATATATAATACTTTATTAAGGGAACGAGCTTTCGCCATGTCCTATAAGAAAAGAATAAAAATAATATCACAGGTACAAGTACAAGAACCCCTCAATCTAGGGGAAATACATGTGTACAAAGCAAACATATGCACTAATAGAGCGTAATCTCAATCAAGTGGTAAATCAGGGAGGATGGCAACATGCCAAAGAGGGCTATCTAATCAAGCCAGGAAGCGAAAGGGGATCAAGAGGGGCGTTTGCAAAGCTCACGGGCCATCAAGGTTAAATTAGTTATATGATCGGGGTTCTTAGTCATAGTAAAATACACCAGCAACTGAATAGGGGAGGAATACGGCCTTAAAACAAGCCCGGGGGCAAGGAACAGCTCCCTTGCATGATGCGTAAGAGGGCAGACAAATAAAGTATGAAGCAGATCCTCCACGCATCCTAGATTACAAGAACATAATCTTCTTTCATAAGGGGTTCCAGAGTGCCTCCCTAACAGTACTTTGGTGGGCAGCAAATCGAAACGCAGGTGAGTCAAAGCCCTGCGTAGGCCAGGATCTTCTAATAAATCTAGATATATTTCAAGCCCAGTGGAACACTTAAATTCCCTGTAGAAAGGGGCAATCTTAAGCTCTCGCATTTTCCCTATGTCCCGCTGGACTGCTTGAGCTGTAAGCTTTTTGTGAACAAGCCTCTTTCTGCTGCATTGAGGAATGGTAAATAGCATTTCCATGGAAAGGCCTATCTTGTGTAATAAGCTCCCCATCCTGTAAGGCCAGGAATACGGGGAGAGCCAGGTCTTAGCCTCAATGTAGCAGCACCGGGGGAGAAAATCCTCTGGCATGCCTTCCAGTTTGTGCCAATCATTCACTATGGCCATAAGAATTTTTACTTTTATAGGGAGAATACCAGTTTCGAGCCGCAATAAACATGCAGAGACACACTTAGGCACTGCGAGAAGAGTTCTCAGGAACAGTTTTTGGGGATACTCAAGGGCCTCAACAGAGGCCAAGCCCCAAATTTCAGCACCATAATGATTATAAAGTATTTTGCACTCCTGCAGCACCTTCTCCTATGGACGTCACAATGCTTTATCAGCATTGGTGGCAATGTAGGCAAGACGAATGCTGTCGCTTCCATTTTACAGATGGGCAAATGAGACGTGCAGAGCAGTGGCGTGTCTTGCCTGGACTCTGGAAATAAATCCAGAGGCACTGAGCCCATCTTATGTCCTGAGCCCCAGAACAGCCTTCCTCTCATTTTCCAGGTCTCACTGTGCTTTGCAAATAAACAATGAACTGTTGTCTTGCAGGATGTGGATGATGTGATTGAAAAATCAAGAAAGGTTAGTAATTATTTTTAAATCATTTCTCTCTTCTCACCATAATCTCTCACCAACTACATGGAACGTTGGTGTGATTGTCTGCGTTACAGGTTCCACCTTGACCAGGAGTCTATGTTTCTAGCTGCCAGACGAACACACAGGAAGAGACACTCTTTGCCCCAAATAACTTAAACTGTTGGAAGGGCAGCAGCAACGCTGGGCTGCATTTCTACCCTGCCTCCTGAGTCAGAAATTCCCCACATCCCCCCTCCAACCAGCCTAGCCATCAAAGACCATGTAGAATTTATTGAAAAATAAAAACAAATTATCTCAGTGCAGAGACTGCAATGATTGACTTTGTTTGGATTTTGGGAAGATGGATTGTGGGGGCTTCTGCTTTAACTGGGATCACATCTTGCATGTGATCTGCACTGGCATCTAACATGTTTCTGAGTGCAATTCAAGGTATTAGTTTTGGCCTGTAAAACACTACATAGTTGGAGGTCTGGCTAACTTATAGAGACCTCTTTCTCCACTTTGTGGGATATACTGTTGTTGGGAACAGCTCATGAAATCAACTCCCTGGTTTAATTGGGGTCAGTGGAGGGGCTCTGCTGAGTGTATCCTTAGTAATGGGATTTTGACTCTGTAACATGATTCCTTGGGCAACTGGAGCCTGATTCTGATGGCTATAAGGGCATATTGTACAGATTAGCTAGTATAGCCTAGTGGTTATGGATTTGGCCTTGGACATGGGAGACCAGGGTTTGAATCTTGTCTTAGCCATTGGATTTGAACTAGATTACCCTTGAGGTCCCTTCCAGCCATACAAGTCAATGATTCCTACCATTTTGAAAAAGGGATAATTTAGGAACAGGGCTAAGAAGTAACGTTTGCAGTCCAGCATGATATGAATGAGTGGGCACATCATTCTTTATTATGGATTTAATAATATATTTGTGATTTTAACACAGCCATGAAGCTGCCTTAACTATGGCTATTTTTACACGGATGGGGATGGGTGTGCTCACGCGGTGGGTGGAGGTGCATGTGTGTCCTTACACGGATGGCCCCGTGGGTGGAGATGGGTGTAGGTGAGTGTGCGTCGGAAGCGCACGTGCACAAACACCCACTGCCCGTGGTGTTTACACAGGCACACACCCATCCCCCCCTCTCCCATTGCTGGCCCGTTTGCACGGACGCCCCCTCCACCGCACACCCACCGACGCACCCAACAATGGGTGGGGCCGTCCGTGTAAAAACGGCCTATAAAGCTGCTCGTGTGGATCTATAATTTAAACTGTTTTTTATGCACGTGCTCCTTGGGCAACGGGGAGCTGTGTGTTTTTTTTAAAAAGTGAAATATATATTCAGATGGGAGTGTGACTTTCCTCAGTAATAAATACGGTCATCTTCTTTCTTTTTTAAATCCAGGCAGGCGTTCAAGCTTTTGTGTCTGTTACAGAGCAGAGGAATGAATTTGAGAGACTTACTGATCTAGCAGAAAGGTCTGTTGCACCACTAAATACTTTTCAGTAGGGAAATGATATGCTTTAGGATAAAAGAAAAAGTGCCTTGCAGTTGTTGCGTGTAGATCCTAAAATACCTTCATTTTACTGGGGTGCAGTGAGGTGAAGGGATGTGACCAAGATTGTGCGACAGGTCTGATTCTACTCTTCCTTTTGTTGCCATTTATTCCCATGTACAGCAAGTGTAAAATAGTACCATTCTGATTTGCTAGCACTTTACACCCACTCTCAGGACTATAAATGTCTGACTGCAGGGGGCGCAAGAAAATGTGTGAGTGAGTCTATGGGTGATTTCAGACGTGACGAATCCAAGATTCACCACGCCTGAACCACAGTCAAACGCGGGACGCATTTGACTGTGGTGCACGTCTGTTGGCTCGCTGCCAGATGTTCACCACAGTCAAACGTGGGCTACGTTTGCATTCACCACACTTCTGGACCCGAGGACGCGAGTGGGTCCAGAAGTGTGGTGAATGGCCACCGTGGCAGAGGTGAGTGAATCATAACGTCTGTTCACTCACCCCTGCCGGTGGTGGAATCCATTCCCCCCCGACCACGGTGGCGAGCGCGGCCGGATTGACGAGCGCTGCCTGTCGGGCGGGAGGAGGGGCGTTGTGGAACGCAGGGGGTGNACTCACCCCTGCCGGTGGTGGAATCCATTCCCCCCCGACCGCGGTGGCGAGCGCGGCCGGATTGACGAGCGCTGCCTGTCGGGCGGGAGGAGGGGCGTTGTGGAACGCAGGGGGTGGGGCTGTGCGGCAGCACATTGTGCCGCGCGACCCCGCCCCCACCGCGGTTCACCACCAGACGTTACGACGGACCCCATTCACCACGGGCCGTGGTTCGCCGGTTCCCGCGGCCCGGGATGAAGGGGCGCACGTCTGTTGGCGCACCCCTTCACCCCGGGCCGTGGTCTGAAATCACCCTATGGCACAAGCAGGACTGGAACTCAGGTCTGCCGGTCTGGTATCTTAGCTATAGGAGCAGAGTGGTCTCTCCACATTTGGTATTTTTAGTGGGATGCTGAGAAAAATATAGAGTATTTTGCATATCTAATTTAAAACTAGCTCTCCAGAGTGAGTTCAGGAGGAGGATAGTGAATTAGATTCATGTAACTTTGTGTTTAAAGAAAATGTAAATCTGGTTAACCTGGAAAAGAAGAAGTGATGAGGCGATGTGATAATGGATTCCTGATCCCTAAAGGAGAGGCATGAGGGTCAAGGATGTAGCCTTTTTACTCCAAGGAAGCAGAATGATTGGAAATTGGATTATGTTTTTGGTTTTTTTTCAGAGGGACTATTTTCTTTTAAGAACCAAAGAAATGCCATACGAGGTTAGGCCTACAGCCTTTCTAACGCTGATGGAAAGAGGCAATTTGACTGTACAGTGCCTAGCGCAACACAGTCAGTCAGAGTCTGTGACTGGAGCTCCTAGGTACTTCCGAAAAAAAATCTAACAAACAATGATAGACGTTAGGAAGAGCATTCTAACACAGACTGCTGCTAGAGAATGCCCCATCGTCCATATGCTGAAGGAGCAGATGGTAAAAAGCAGCTTAAGGAAAAGATTGATGTGCACCTGAAATTGAAAATAAATAAATAAAATTCAGGCCTTCACTGAGAGCTGCATATGTGCACTTGGGAGCAGAATTTTGCTTTTAGTCAGAGGAGCATGTGCTGATTAGCAAGCTGCTTCTGTGGTAAGGGATGGGAATGGATTGAGCTTGCATCCTACTGAGGTGAGCACCCACAGACCTTCTCTGTATTCTTCCACCAATGCTTTAGGGAAATAACACTGCCTAAAGATAATCTGCCCTTTAAATGGCCTCTGTAGGCAGATTAGTGAGCCTGAGGGCTGGTTCCAATTCCTCATCTTGCTCAAGATCTAGTGAAGCAGAAGAAGCGAACAAAGATGTTCTGCTCTGCTAAAAGGATGCTTAGGGAGGAAATGATGCCTTTCAAGGCTTCTTTAGGCCCCAAAGGCCAGAGTGGATTTTTCTTTATGATTTTAAAAAGCAACATGTGAGGTGTGGAAATATCAGGCAATCAATGGTTTTAAGAAAAAAGCATTATTTTGGTTGAAAGTGCAAAAAAGGCAAGCTTGGCGTCCCCGCAGACTGGAGTCCTCTGTGTATGCACAGAGTAGGTCTGGCCCAGGCAGTAGTGTTGCAGACCTCGGTACGCTGCCCCAGCAGAGCAGTTTAGCTCTGACGGGAAGAGACCGTCCTGGTTTAGTCTCCACGGTCCGTTGTCTGCCTGATGGCGCCAAGTGAACTTAATGTCGATTGTGGTGTATATCTTTTGAGGTTTAATGGAGAGGGCATTCTCGGTGGCCGGGCCGCGTCTTTGCAACTCCCTCCTGGAGGAAGCTTGCCTGGCCCCAAGCCTTTTAACATTCCGATGGGCTTGTAAAACCTGGCTGTTCGCCCAGGCCTTTGGGGAGGGTGGGTTAGGGTTTTTAGCTCTACCCTACCCTTATTTATTTATCTTTTTTAGTTATTCTAACCCTGTTTTAAATTGTTTATATTATTATGATTGTTTTATATTTATATTATTGTATTTTTAACTTTTTTTAAATTGTTAGCTGCCCCGAGCTGTTTTTACAGGAGGGACGGGGTATAAATTGAAAAAAATAAAATAAATACAGAGACTGCTAGAGACTGGTCTGTGATCGTTAACTCATTAGACAGGTCAGATGCCAGCTCTTAGAAGGGAATCACTCTGAGTTACTTAAATTTCATTGATGTCTTTCTCCCTCCAAGGTATCCAAGCTCTGTCATGCCATGCTTTGGGATCCATCCCATTCAGAGCAGTACAGATGGACTCCGCAGTGCTACTTTCCAGGTGACTTGTCTGCTTCACGGTACTCCTTGTATATTAGTGAAGTGTGGGTTTGGGGTTGGATATTCAATAAAAATGTTTCTAATGAACAATTCCTTCCAAACATGGGAGAAGTCTCTGCCAGCAGCAGATGTTTCCTACAGCCACCACTAGTGTGAATGGGATCACTTGGCTTCTCTGCTATTCTTTATTAAAGCCAAGTGGCAATTATTGTCACCAGCATATTGTAATGAACTGGTTAGCACGTATGTTTTTACTGCTAATGGAACAGAATTGGGTCTGCTCAGTTGCCTACGCCAGGAGAATGGCTAAAGGAGATTCCCTTTTAAGAGGGAGGTGGCTTTGCTTTCGAAGCAGGTGGATCTGAGTTTTGTCTCTCGCAATGCAGAAATGGCTATGGAGGCTGGGATACCCACACAGGTACAGGCTGTGTTTTTTGGATGGGGTTAGACATATCTTTAACAAGGCAATTCAAAGAGTCAGAAAGTGAACAATCTGTCTGGTCCTGGAGTAGGATTGCCAGGTGTCCAATATTTTAAGGGAGAGTCCTTTATTTCATAGAGCCCTACTTCGACATGAAGGAGGCCCTTTGTTCTGAGCACCACAGCTCTGTGGAACGTAATGGACATCCCTTATTTCAGTATTTCTCAGCTTTGCTGTGTCTTTTATTTTTGAAATTTTGATCTGGCAGCCATATCTTGGAGAAAAATTAAATGTGTCAGTTGCAACAGGTGATCAAAGCTATGCACGGAAATTTCAGACAAAGTGCAGCATATCCAATTGCTTCACCTTCTGGGTGCTTTTAGACAAACACCTCCCCACCCACTATACATGTTGCAGGACTAAAGTGGTGCCCTGCAACATGTATAATGGGTGGGAGGTGTGTGGGTAGGTGCTTGTCTAAAAGCACCCTCTGTTGCGAAGGCAGTTGGCATGTCAGCTTGTCAATAGGCTAGCAGGCAATTCCTGAACTGGCGGCCAGAGGGTGCTCTGTGATCAAGGTGGCCATAGTGTCCTCATAGTCAGACTGTGTCATAATGATGGTGCCTTTCAGTTATACTTTATGTAGCTGCTTTAGTACAGGGATCGGGGTGGGGAACCTCAGGCCTGGTGGCCAAATGTGGCCCATTGTTAGTTTTTATTTAGCCCCTTTCCAGTGTCGGGATCTGGCCGCTAGATCCAGTTCCTCCCCCCAAGCCCTGAAATACTGAGCTCATGGAAAGTGAGCAGAGATGAGGGCATGCACACAAGGACAGGGGACAGATCCATGGCACAGACCCATGATCTGGACCTTCCTCTTCCTGAGTGCACTCCTTAAGCACCCCTGTCCCCAGCTTCTATGCAGTTCTCCGCTCCACCTCCATCCCCTCCCTCACCCTCCCACGCCTCCCCTGCTCCCCCAGCCGCCTTCGTCCCTTCTCCCTCGATGCCCCGCACGCCTGGAACTCCCTCCCTGCCCTCGTCCGCCTTGCCCCCACCCTCCACACCTTCAAGTCCCTCCTCAAAACCCACCTCTTCTGCTCTGCCCTTCCTAACTCCTGCTTGCTAAGCACCTGTTATCTGCAAACTCTCAATTTACTGTAACCAAGCCAAGAACGTGTACCTGAGCTCTCGCATCCTCATGAATGTCGCATCCCTTGTCTCGCCCTCTGTTTTCCCTTTCCCTGTCTCCCCTCCCCCTGTCTTTAGATTGTGAGCTCTCGAACAGGGACCGTGTCTATCTTATTCTTTGTAAGCGCCAGGTACATCGCTGCCGCTATATAAATGCTTATAATAATAATAATAATTAATTTTCAACAGTGGCCCTGGGAGGGAAAGGTTCCCCATCTCTGCTTTGGTGCTTTAACCCTCTGGTCTTGATAAATGGGACATGGAATGCAGATTGCAGCCTCTGCATCTGTGGAGCAAGCTACGACTTAGATTGCCTTCACCCTAAAGCAAATGGTGCTTATATTGTTATCTCAGATGGGGCCTCTTTCAGTGTGGAACAGCATTAAATTGCAGCAGAGTCTGCCTGGAGGACACATAAATTCAGCCAATCCCCCTCCTTACCCTATCCTGCCATTTGTCTGGGTAGTGTGGCTGGATCTAGGATTCCCAGCAGAGTCAGGGGTTAATGAAAATGTTTTTGTTGTTATATTGCTCTTGTATGTCTTGATCTGCCATATCTCCACATTGAATCAAGCCCATATATATAGGAATCATTTCACCATTGACAGAGATGTAGCTGTCTTTCTGGCAGAACAGAGCAGCTCTTTTAGGAGCTCCAGGTAATGCCACCGACTGCTTTTAGATGTGCATAACATTTGCGGATTGGAGCAATCTCCCGCATTCACAAGGACCTCTCAGCATATATGTGAGTGCTATTTAGACATCCCCCCTGCCCCTTCCCCCCCGCAAGTTAAAAAAAACAGTAACATGGTACCTGTAAAGCCACGTTTTCCCCATCCTCACTGCTGAAGGTCCTGGAGAGAAATGCCGATATTGAAGGGACCCTAAACGTTGTGTACAGAGCAGAGCAGAGCAGTTCTCCATCCACCTCTGTATGTGTTCAAAATGGTGATTGGAGTGACTGCAATCTTGTACGAGTTTAGTTTAAATGATCGATCCATGTCCTTAGTGCATGAGTTTGTGAATGTGCATTCTGGAAACCTCGATGTCAGGGGTTCCAGAAACCAGATTAAGATGTGGAAGTGTCAACATATCACACACCAGAGTTGTTTAAATGTGAAAAATTTACCTGCACGTAGGAGTTTGGTCTCGTCTAAAAGCGGCCAGAGTAACACAGGACTCGTATGATCCAAAATATAGTCCCGCTCTTGCTATAAGAGACATCTTGGCAATCGTTTAACCCTTTTGTTCATTAGAGTGAAGGGCTGTAATTGCAAAAGAGCAATCCAAATGGGAGGAAGGGACCCACCAGTCCAGTTATGCCCAAGAGTCCACTCTAACAAAGGCAGTAACATCGAGGGTGTGTTGTATCACCTCCCATTTGAAACGGCAGCATCGTGTTCTGCAGCAGTCTGGCAGCAGCATCCCAAGTTGGTTGTCTTGATTCCTAGGGCAGAGTTGCCTGAAAGAGCTGCCCTTGGAGCTTCAGATGAACCCCTTCCTTTTAATTCTAGTGAGTCTTGTCCAGTGAAGTAACAACCGTCCAAAATGGGGATGTGAACAGCTCTGCCCCTTCTTTCTCTAGAGCCGCCCCATGACCTCTCAAATGACCCCTTATCATCAACTGACATGCCCAAGTTAAATCAAATGCGTTCTCTGTCTCCCACCCCATGCTCTCCCTCACACATGCTTTGAGTAAGTCAGCTCCCCACCTCTGGCTGGCTCTCCCACAGCCAGTCCCGGCTCCCCCCTTGCATCCGGGCACCACCGACCACAACAGGTTCAGCAGCAGCCTGCCCTGCATGGCAGCCAGTTGGTCAGTCAGTACCCTTGCCTTGACTGGAACAGCAGTGGCAGTGAGGGACCATTCTGTCTGCTGGGGCAGAGGGAGCTGTTCCCTCCTTAATTTCACCTTCATTGACCTTTGTGCTGGCAGCAGGTATATCTCCATTCAGATCCCTGGCTCTGAGACGTAGGCTGCTTTCACACATTACAAAATGATTTATTATAATAACTTGAGATAATCCTGGGCATTATCATTCTGCAATGTTTGTAGTATGCGACTGCACTGTTCCCCTTTTATGTTACAAGATCTTGGGTTGTTGTAAAAGCCACATTTGGTGGCTCTTACAATGACCCAAGATCTCTCAGCATAAAAAGGAAATGGAGCCTTCACACATTACAAAAATTGCAAAATTATAACACCTGGTATCATCTCAAGTTATTATATTTGTAATGTGTGAAAGCAGCCTTAGAAACGCCACCTGCTTCTGTGGAGCAGGTTCCCCGACTAGAATGGTGGCGGTGATGGAAACGGTTGCATCATTGGTCATGATACAATTGCACCTTTGTCAATCAGGAAGGCCACTTGCCATAAGTGGATGAGGAGATGGGCATTTTGGAAATTAAATGGTCAGGGACTGGAGTAGAGCCATGGCAATTGCTGCTGTGATGGGGGTGTGGAGGGCTGGAATTAAGGAAGGAATGCCCTCTATGTCCATACTTCAGGGGGCTGGAAGGGGGAGAGAATAGACCCTCTCTCTCGTCTTCTGTTTTTATGCCCATGGTACTGCCTAATAAATAGGTAATTCAGTTGTTTAGGAGCTGCTACTATCATTACCGAATCATCTAAATACAGGCATATCCATCCATTTTACACTTCTCACCTTAGTACCCAAGTGTGGGGTTTTGCTCCTTTTATTTATATTTCAGTACAGCAGAGGTGGGGAACCTCTGGCCCATTATAGTTTTGTTTTATTTGGCCTCTTTTCAATTCCTGGATCTGACCTATGTGACCAATCCCTAGCTTCAAGCACTGAAAGGAAGAGCTCAGGGGAAGGAAGCAGAGATGAGGCCCTGCACTCCGGGATCTGTAATTTAAATCCTTCTCTTTCTTCCCCTATCCCAACCTGAGCACACTCCTTTAACTCCCCCACCCAACTCTCATGTGGCCTGGGAAACTTGTACTAATATTCAAAGTGGCCCATGGAAAGGAAAAGTTTCCACCTCACCCCTGAACGTACCGCAACTCAAAGGTCTTGTAAGATGTTATGGTCCTGGAAGGCTTTGTTTGCTTTGCCTTGGTTTATCCCACTGATGCTTTAACAATACATATGAGCTCTGGCTGATTAATTACAGGACTTGGAACCTGCTCTTCCACTCTTTGGAAAACATCGAGATACTCTGGTGGCTATTGGCGAGGTAGAGTGCTTGGACTTATTTCTTTATAACAGAACTTTTCTTGCTGAAACCATTGTTCTAATAATCGGGGGGGGGGGGGTGCAGCATACTGCAGTTTGTGGTTTCTGACGTGTACATTTTTATATATGGATTGATGCAATATTTAAGAGTTAACATCAGCTCAAGGCCTTCAGGCTATCGTCAATCAATCCATCATCTCTATAGTGCTTTCAGGATTCTCTACAACCCTTTTCTGGTTCACCCTCACAACATGCCTGTGAGGTAGATCATCATTCGCATTTTACAGACTGAGAACTAAGGATGAGAGCCAGTGACTTGCCCAAGGCCACTCAAGAAGTTCATGGCCAAGATGGGATTTGAACCCTGGGTCCAAGTCCAACACTTTATTATCCACTAGGCTCTCAGTTACATCAGATACAAGCCCCAAATGATCACATTAGTTATTTGTTTATGTAAAGCGCTCTGAGTGCCATGGCAGGGGGGTGCTATATAAAATATAAATAAAAATAAAGGATTATTATTGTGGCCCAAATCCCTATGGGAGATGCCCTAGTGCAGTGGTCTCCAACTGTTTTTGTCAGATGGACTGCTTTCTACCCTCAGAATTCCCTATGGACCTCCACGCACCCGCAAGAGATTGCAGCGGCCCACTGTGTGCTCACTGCATACTGGTTGCAGCACTGGGAATGTGGCTTCGTTACTCGCCAGCATCATGGCCATCTATGGAAGAAGGGGTTGGGAAGGCGACAGCAATACACACACATTAGCCACAGCAGCAAACAGATTATGGTCATTCCCCGGCTCCCTCTCTATCAGGGCCTGGTTCAGATCACAACCAGGGTCAAAGCCGGGAGTCTAATCCAGGGGTAATCCAAAGTCATGGTCAAGGGTAGCCAGGAAGTCAGGTCAGCAGCAGGAGGGGGTTCCAGGTAGGGCTCAGGAGGCAGGTTCTAAGGCTGGTGCTATGCAAGACAAGGGCTGAGGCTGCTGCAAGGCTGGAACAAGGGCAGGACTAGAGCAGAGGTGGAAGTTGAGAGTGAGACTGAATATGGGCTAGCCTGGAAGAGGGAGAAGGCAGCAGCAAGGATTGAATCTAGGGCAAGGACAGATGGGCACAAAATCCAATGAGCAGACAGGCAGGGAGGCATCAAGTGGCTGAGACAGATTCCTGTTCCTGTTCTTATCTCCCCAAGGCAGACTGGCGGTGGGATGACAGGGAGCCTTCATTCACCAAGGGAACAAGATCTTGTTGCTGTGGTGCTGCAGACAGCTCCTTGGTGGTGGCAGTGAGGTCAGAGCTTCTGCCTGGACTCCTAGGCCGTTTTTACACGGATGCTTCCCCCCGCCCCCCCCGGCTAGGGGGGGACAGGCAGGTGTGTGGTGGGGGGGCGTTTGTGTAAATGCAGCCACGGTGGGGTGTGTGTGTGTGGATGGGTGTGCACACGGGCAGTGGGTGGGGGTGCGTGCGTGCTTCTGCACAACACCCGCTTCCACACGTCACCCACCCACAGAGCCATCCGGCAAACCGGAGGAGGCTCTGCGGGTGGAGATGGGCGTGCGCTCATGGAAACAGACGCACACCCACTGAAGCAGCACACCCATCCCCCATTCACCGCTGCCCGTGTAAGAGCCCTAAAGATCTGACTTTGGCCCCTTTCACACAGACACACTAACACTGGTAAAATGGGTGTTACTTTTTATTATACATGTTGCAGGGCACCCATAGAGCACACCTGCAGCCCTGCAACATGTATAATAAAATGTAACACCCATTTTATCAGTGTTAGTGTGTCTGTGTGAAAAGGGCCTTTGAGTCAGTGGGGATCTTAAATCCTCCTCTCAGAGATGGTTGTTACATTGATGTCAGCAGAGGCCGAAACCTGCTTTGCTGTAGCCAGGTTTGGTTTTACACACCACACACCTGGACTTTGCGGCAGGACACTGAGAGGCTGTTTAAATTAGAGGTCCCCAAATTGTGGGCTTGGACTCCAGGTGGGATCACACTCTCTGCAGATGGGGGTCACGTTCCTGATAACAATATTTGATATGTTTTGCATGGGGGGGGGGGGCTGGAGGGGAGGGGTTGTCTGGGATGGTAGGATTATATTTAACTCTCACAACCAGATCACAGGAGCCCCTGGCTTTGACGAATTGCTACGGCCCCTTCCTAGCAAGGACATTTTTACGATTCTGTAATTTGCGCATTGCAGCCTAAAAGAGTTCATTCCAATGTCCTGCATTATGATACCTCCAGTTACAATATTTGTGTGTAGGGGTTTTTGTAGTTTTTCATCCCCTGTTCCACCCACTGGCACAACTACATTTGAAGTTTTATACTAATCTTGGTCTGTGCCTTTGAAGCTTTACTTCGGAAATGTTCTTCTTTTGAGATTTATTATTTTTTTTAGATTGGCCTGGACTTCACTCCATGGCTTGTGGCTACATCCCAGCAACGTGAGGAGCAGCAGAAAGTTTTTGCATTGCAGCTGGATATGGCTAAACAACTAGAGCTGCCAGTGTAAGTTATGAACCCTTCCAAGAAAAGGCATCCTCATACACCCCTGTCTTAACTGAGCCTAGCACCTGTTTCCTGAACCACCGCTCCCCAGGAGTAAGGAACATTAATAGGAATAATGGATCGTTTTGACTGAAGTTTAAAATGAATCCATATAGTCAGTGGCTTGAGATAAAACAATTAGAGAGGGTGGAGTCTGTGGGAAACGTTACTGTGGCAGGGGGTCTTCCAGGGCCACACGGGGGCGCTGGGGTATCTTTGGGGAATTAGCAAACCCCTCTGCTACGCCTGTTCAGCCCTTGACTCTGCTGTATCCCAAGTGGGGTGCACTATGTGGGGTACCCCTGCATACCCTCCAACATTTCACAGATAAATATAGGGACATTTGTCTTTGTGTCCCGCAAGCTCGGCCGGCCTGGGGGCACTGCCCAGCTCACATGCATGTGAATTAACTTTAAAGGTGCTTTTACCCTTCATGAAAATGGAGGTTGTCTGTGCTCACTGCACCCTCAATGATGGTTTGCAACTGGGTGTTTCCCACAATTCCAACTACAAACATTTCACAAGCAGAACGCAAGTAATAAAGCGCACATGGAGAGCACTAAATTCCAAATGCCTAAGCCACAATCAAACACACAAGACACCCCAAAATGCAGCCTATTAAACACATTATCCCCACTGCCCCATGCAGACAGATCCCGCCCCCAGTGCAAAGCCCCATACACTGTAGATTATGGCAAGGTATATAATCCATTCCCATGGCACTGTCCCATAGAGACACAGATCCCTACTGCCTGCCCCCCCATAGAGACAGACCCCCAAAACAGCCCTGTAGGTATCCCCACTGCCCCATAGAGAATCCATCCCCTCACAGTGCACATCCCTGTACTGCCTGCTTCAGGAGGAAAAGAAATCCCAAGTGGTGGTGGTGGTTTTTTAAAAAGCAGCACTTACTTGTTACACCCTGGTGCCAGTAAACTGGGTCTCAGCAAGAAACAGCCAAATGTCCCCCCCCCACACACACACTCCCATTACCTTTTCCGTTGGTACTAGTCAAGCAATTTAAATTTGCTTGATTAGTACCAACAGAAATGGTATTTTTTTTGGGGGGGGGATATTAATTTATGCAAATTTACTATAATTAAAATAGAAATTACTGTATAATTCACCATAGTGAGGGAAGATTGTGCGCCTGCTCAGTCCACTGTCCATTATATGGTGCTGTTGAAGGGAGCCAACAGGACAGCCTCATGGGGAGAGGTGGGGGCACAGGGGAAGAGTTGGGAAGAGGGGACAGCCATGTGAGGGAGGAGGGGGGCATGGGGCAGAAGAGGGAGCAACTCTCTCACACTCACACACAGAAACACACACACACACACTGTTTTAAACACACTCTCTGATCTCTCAGACAGACAGAGACTTGATCTCTCAGACACATACATAGACACATTTTGACACACACACACACACACACACACACACTCTGATCTCTCTCACACAGACACACAATCCTCACATACTCGCATACATACACACACACACTGATCTTTCTCACACATACATAGACGCACGTTCACACACACACTCACACACAGAGACTAATACCTACACACACATGCAGATTCTGACACACACAAACTCTCTCACTCAGACACCCCCATTCAAGCTCTCACCTCTCTTTCTCTCATTCACACTGGCACATCCTCAAACACACATTCACTCAGTTATTCACACACGCTGGCCCGGCCCACCTGCCTGCTGCTCTGCTGCTGCCGCCTCCAGACATCTTGGCTGTTGGAGGTCCCGGTGTGTGCTTTTGTGTGGCGACAGCGGCAGCAGCAGGTTCTTCTTCTGGTGGCTCCAACAATTCTCGACAATACCCAGTTTGTTTATTTATTTATTTATTTATTTTANTGGCGGAACAGCCAGGTCTTACAACTTTTCCGAAAAGAGGGGATGTCCAGGGCCAACCGCACCCCCATCGGAAGGAAGTTCCACAGATGTGGTGCGGACACTGAGAATGCCCTCTCCCGCCTGGCCCCCCCAGAAAACTCGGGGGACCTCAAGCAGGGCACCCCCAGACGATCATGACATGGGAATTGTACTGGAAAGCAGAAGATGATCCCACACTGCCACTCAAGAGACTTTGCACAGTGTGTGTCTACACTTAACATCTACCACGTTGCAGCCACCTAGCATGGGGGCAAGTGTTATGTTTGTTCACTCAGCCCTGGGAGTATACTATGAACACGGGTTTGCTGCTCGGTAGCCGGGAGTAGCTAACATAGGTGCAGCTGTACTGGGGCCCACAAGCCTGTGCATGCAGAACGTGTATCCCATGTGGAAGCAGGACAAGGGGGCCCATTCCATCTTCTAGGGCCCACCATTATAATCTAGCTACAGCCCTGCCCGAAACATAACCAGGGAACTCCTCAGGAGACCCACAGAGCAGCACAAACCATGATATTTACTATTATTATTATTATTATTAATTGAAATACCACTGTCTGGTCCTGGATTTCAAACCCCTGGCCCCAGGGGCGTGAAGCACTGCCCCAACTGCTGATGCCACCACTCAGGTCTGAGCTCAGCCAGTTCCCTCCTCCCCATGTTTCCTTCTGTTTCCCAATTCTTGCCATAGCTAATACAACAAGGGAAAACAAGCAGCCACTAACAGCAAGACAAAAAAACCAAGGCTGCTTATGGAAAAATGATAACAATTTACTATAACAAATCAATAAAATACAATTATAAATGTAAAAAAATAAACAAATACAATCTCATATTATCCAAGGAAACCCTACGTGTTTCGGGTCCAAATGACCCTTCTTCAGGGGTATATACCAATCTAATTTAAATGGGAGAAAAATGAGAAAAGAAGGACCTCTTCACTGGTGAAAAGCAGTGCTTTCTCTCTAAAAAGCACACCCACAAGGGTCCACCTTCACTGTCATACTTTTCTTCAGTAGTGCATTTTGTGAAATGGCACAATCCTTATCCTCCTTAGCGGCTCACTGGCCACTAACACAATCAAACAGGAGAGCGACTCCTTATCCTAAGGAGGATAAGGATAAGGATAGTGCCATTTCACAAAATGCAATATGCTCCTGGCGACCCATCCCTGGCAGAAGATAGGCTGCCATGTTCTACACCAAGTGCAATTTCTAGGGCTTGGGAGCTGCAGGCTTGTTGGGCGTGTCAGTTTCACTCTCCAGCTTCTCTTGTTAGGTGTTGTCAATTGCAATGGTCCTGAGCAGAGGGAAAGCTCTCTCCTTCTATGCTGCCAGCTCTTGGACTCCTCCTGGTGGGCAGGGTCCATAGGGAGGCAACATAAACACAGAACAGCATGAATGTTTGTTCTTGTTGGCCAACCACAGGATGACATTACAGCAAGTACCATGGGGCTGGATTTTCCCTTCTTGTTAACATAATGTGCAGACCCCCTCATATAGCATTTTGCATCTCTAAAACAACCCCCAGTCAGAGTTACAGACAGTGAAATTAATATTATCACATCCATGTGAGATAAGGAAGCATTCTTATCCTTACGTTACCAACCAGAAAGCAGAGAGAGGGGATTCAGTTCTGCGCTTGTTTGCACTGGGGTAAAACAACAGAATTTACCAGTCACATGATTTGGCAGAGCTACAAGAGTTTTGCTCAGAAGAATGAGACTGACCTTGCTCCTTAAGAAAAGTGACCACCTGTCTCCCAGCTGATCGAGAATGCACGTTGCTGTTCAATGCAAACACATGTTTTAGGGAAACATGGAAATAAGTTGGGTTGTTTTTTCTTTTCTAAAGTATGGATTCATTTGCTTTTAGAAATTAAAATGCATCTGTTACAAAGAAAATGTCACAGTGTTATTGGGGCTTCATATTTCTCTCAGCAAGCCAGTCCTTTCCTCTTCTGTAATCAGAGTTGCATCTTTTGACTTCAGTTGCCAAAATATTGAATATGAATACTCTTACTGCCTTTTACTCCTGCAGGTAGCACGTGTGCTACCTTTCTACATCTTCTTGTATTGCAACTTCTTATCTGCCTTCACCTTTCTGATTTCCAGCAGAGCCATTAAAAAAATTATTTTGATTGGATGGAATTTGTTTTATTCTGCTTGTTTTTAACTTGTTGCTACCCGGGCACTGTGGTTGGGGTGCTGACGTTAATAATCAGCAGAGAAGAGATCTTTATTTTGAAAGGGGAAATCCTGTGAACAGGATCTGGGATTACTGACTTTGTTCGAATAAGAACTTGGTTTGATAAGAAGGGGAGGCTTCCCATGTAAGCAATGCACATAGAGGGATGAAATCTAAAATGTGGAAAGCAAGGATAAGGGAAATACTGCTGCATCTCGGGAGCCTGGCAAAACTCTCACCAACAGCCAGCCATAGTGCAATTAATGTTATAGCAGTAATTTGGGTCCTATGGGGGGGGAAAGAAAGAAAAGCCTAAACCCTGTGGGGTTTTAAAAAGATCTGTTTCAAGACTAGCTATGTCATAATTGCTTGACTTTGTGTTGCTCCTTCTTTGATATGTTTTATTGTTTTATAATTTTTTTAAAATAATCAATGGTATAAATTAAAACAAACTAAAAATCAAATTTGATCTCCTTTTTCAAAGACAATGTATATTTAAGAAGAAACATACGGAAGCCCTACTCACTTTTAAACAGGGATCCATGTTCACTGCGTTTTCCACATCACTGCTAGAGGGGGGAAAACGGTGAACACTGATTCCCTGCTTTTAATTGCAGCTCAGCTAGAGAGCAATATTCACCAGAGTAAATTTAATAGGGTGGCTTCCCTGCATCCAGAGAGCCCCTATTACTGTGGAGCCTAACAGCCCTAGGCTAGACAGGCAGCTGTGGAGCATGCCCAGTTAGGCTCCAAAACCCTTTCTTCTCTCTAAGTTTTGGACCATGCACAGTGAGGCTACAAAATTGGGATCTGCTCTAAGTCTCCTGACATGCTCAGTGGGCTGTGGGAAATTGAGCATGCTCGGGCCTATAAAGAGGCCTACGTTTAGGCTTAGAGGGTGCCCATGGAGGAAGGAGGTTCTGATTGAGCTCTCTTGTTCACTGGAAATCTGCCAGTGGAACCCATGGACCTAACCTGCAAGGGCCTGTGATGAGGAACAGGCGGCAGCCAGAGACCAGGTGGAATTTGCCTAAGTTGGCCACTAAGACCTATATGGAGCCCCGAGGGTCTCCGCCTTTTGTGGCTGAACCCCATGCTCAGGGAGGACGTTATTGAACCCTGGAAGGGTTAAAGGCACTAGAGGAGATAAAAAACAAATATTAAAGTGCACCATTTTAGAGGTGTAGGCCTTGGCTGTGAGGGACAGTAGGAGGCCAAGGGTGGGACCCCTACAGGGGCAGACCCTTCAACTGCCCTGATTTTCCTGGGAATGTCATGGATAGCAAATAAGAATTTCCGGGTGAGTCACTGCCCTGGCAAAATCCCGTTTTGCAGCCTAAGCCCCCAGTTGGGGGCTGCTGCAGCCTGAGACAGCAGCTGAGCACTGCTATAACTAAAATCAATCCCGCCCTCAGAAGCAGCCTGGGTAGGGGCGGAAGGGGAGGAATTTCCACTGCCCCCTCAGCCCGCCTGCCAGGGTGCCCTGGGCCCTGTTACCTACCTCCTGGATTGCCGCAGCACTGCTCACCCAACCTTGTAAATCAGAAGGTTGCTACCCTGTAAACAAGGTTCTTCGGGATGGCTCCGACCATTCGTACAACACCCAGTTGTGAGAATGTTTGGAGCCACTTGAAGAACAGAGGGTTGCTACCTTGTAAACAAGGTTCTTCAAGATGGCTGCGGCAATCCAGGAGGTAGGTAACAGGGCCCAGGGCACCCTGGCAGGCGGGCTGAGGGGGCAGTGGAAATTCCTCCCCTTCCGCCCCTACCCAGGCTGCTTCTGAGGGCGGGATTGATTTTAGTTATAGCAGTGCTCAGCTGCTGTCTCAGGCTGCAGCAGCCCCCAACTGGGGGCTTAGGCTGCAAAACGGGATTTTGCCAGGGCAGTGACTCACCCGGAAATTCTTATTTGCTATCCATGACATTCCCAGGAAAATCAGGGCAGTTGAAGGGTCTGCCCCTGTAGGGGTCCCACCCTTGGCCTCCTACTGTCCCTCACAGCCAAGGCCTACACCTCTAAAATGGTGCACTTTAATATTTGTTTTTTATCTCCTCTAGTGCCTTTAACCCTTCCAGGGTTCAATAACGTCCTCCCTGAGCATGGGGTTCAGCCACAAAAGGCGGAGACCCTCGGGGCTCCATATAGGTCTTAGTGGCCAACTTAGGCAAATTCCACCTGGTCTCTGGCTGCCGCCTGTTCCTCATCACAGGCCCTTGCAGGTTAGGTCCATGGGTTCCACTGGCAGATTTCCAGTGAACAAGAGAGCTCAATCAGAACCTCCTTCCTCCATGGGCACCCTCTAAGCCTAAACGTAGGCCTCTTTATAGGCCCGAGCATGCTCAATTTCCCACAGCCCACTGAGCATGTCAGGAGACTTAGAGCAGATCCCAATTTTGTAGCCTCACTGTGCATGGTCCAAAACTTAGAGAGAAGAAAGGGTTTTGGAGCCTAACTGGGCATGCTCCACAGCTGCCTGTCTAGCCTAGGGCTGTTAGGCTCCACAGTAATAGGGGCTCTCTGGATGCAGGGAAGCCACCCTATTAAATTTACTCTGGTGAATATTGCTCTCTAGCTGAGCTGCAATTAAAAGCAGGGAATCAGTGTTCACCGTTTTCCCCCCTCTAGCAGTGATGTGGAAAACGCAGTGAACATGGATCCCTGTTTAAAAGTGAGTAGGGCTTCCGTATGTTTCTTCTTAAATATACATTGTCTTTGAAAAAGGAGATCAAATTTGATTTTTAGTTTGTTTTAATTTATACCATTGATTATTTTAAAAAAATTATAAAACAATAAAACATATCAAAGAAGGAGCAACACAAAGTCAAGCAATTATGACATAGCTAGTCTTGAAACAGATCTTTTTAAAACCCCACAGGGTTTAGGCTTTTCTTTCTTTCCCCCCCCATAGGACCCAAATTACTGCTATAACATTAATTGCACTATGGCTGGCTGTTGGTGAGAGTTTTGCCAGGCTCCCGAGATGCAGCAGTATTTCCCTTATCCTTGCTTTCCACATTTTAGATTTCATCCCTCTATGTGCATTGCTTACATGGGAAGCCTCCCCTTCTTATCAAACCAAGTTCTTATTCGAACAAAGTCAGTAATCCCAGATCCTGTTCACAGGATTTCCCCTTTCAAAATAAAGATCTCTTCTCTGCTGATTATTAACGTCAGCACCCCAACCACAGTGCCCGGGTAGCAACAAGTTAAAAACAAGCAGAATAAAACAAATTCCATCCAATCAAAATAATTTTTTTAATGGCTCTGCTGGAAATCAGAAAGGTGAAGGCAGATAAGAAGTTGCAATACAAGAAGATGTAGAAAGGTAGCACACGTGCTACCTGCAGGAGTAAAAGGCAGTAAGAGTATTCATATTCAATATTTTGGCAACTGAAGTCAAAAGATGCAACTCTGATTACAGAAGAGGAAAGGACTGGCTTGCTGAGAGAAATATGAAGCCCCAATAACACTGTGACATTTTCTTTGTAACAGATGCATTTTAATTTCTAAAAGCAAATGAATCCATACTTTAGAAAAGAAAAAACAACCCAACTTATTTCCATGTTTCCCTAAAACATGTGTTTGCATTGAACAGCAACGTGCATTCTCGATCAGCTGGGAGACAGGTGGTCACTTTTCTTAAGGAGCAAGGTCAGTCTCATTCTTCTGAGCAAAACTCTTGTAGCTCTGCCAAATCATGTGACTGGTAAATTCTGTTGTTTTACCCCAGTGCAAACAAGCGCAGAACTGAATCCCCTCTCTCTGCTTTCTGGTTGGTAACGTAAGGATAAGAATGCTTCCTTATCTCACATGGATGTGATAATATTAATTTCACTGTCTGTAACTCTGACTGGGGGTTGTTTTAGAGATGCAAAATGCTATATGAGGGGGTCTGCACATTATGTTAACAAGAAGGGAAAATCCAGCCCCATGGTACTTGCTGTAATGTCATCCTGTGGTTGGCCAACAAGAACAAACATTCATGCTGTTCTGTGTTTATGTTGCCTCCCTATGGACCCTGCCCACCAGGAGGAGTCCAAGAGCTGGCAGCATAGAAGGAGAGAGCTTTCCCTCTGCTCAGGACCATTGCAATTGACAACACCTAACAAGAGAAGCTGGAGAGTGAAACTGACACGCCCAACAAGCCTGCAGCTCCCAAGCCCTAGAAATTGCACTTGGTGTAGAACATGGCAGCCTATCTTCTGCCAGGGATGGGTCGCCAGGAGCATATTGCATTTTGTGAAATGGCACTATCCTTATCCTTATCCTCCTTAGGATAAGGAGTCGCTCTCCTGTTTGATTGTGTTAGTGGCCAGTGAGCCGCTAAGGAGGATAAGGATTGTGCCATTTCACAAAATGCACTACTGAAGAAAAGTATGACAGTGAAGGTGGACCCTTGTGGGTGTGCTTTTTAGAGAGAAAGCACTGCTTTTCACCAGTGAAGAGGTCCTTCTTTTCTCATTTTTCTCCCATTTAAATTAGATTGGTATATACCCCTGAAGAAGGGTCATTTGGACCCGAAACACGTAGGGTTTCCTTGGATAATATGAGATTGTATTTGTTTATTTTTTTACATTTATAATTGTATTTTATTGATTTGTTATAGTAAATTGTTATCATTTTTCCATAAGCAGCCTTGGTTTTTTTGTCTTGCTGTTAGTGGCTGCTTGTTTTCCCTTGTTGTATTAGCTATGGCAAGAATTGGGAAACAGAAGGAAACATGGGGAGGAGGGAACTGGCTGAGCTCAGACCTGAGTGGTGGCATCAGCAGTTGGGGCAGTGCTTCACGCCCCTGGGGCCAGGGGTTTGAAATCCAGGACCAGACAGTGGTATTTCAATTAATAATAATAATAATAATAGTAAATATCATGGTTTGTGCTGCTCTGTGGGTCTCCTGAGGAGTTCCCTGGTTATGTTTCGGGCAGGGCTGTAGCTAGATTATAATGGTGGGCCCTAGAAGATGGAATGGGCCCCCTTGTCCTGCTTCCACATGGGATACACGTTCTGCATGCACAGGCTTGTGGGCCCCAGTACAGCTGCACCTATGTTAGCTACTCCCGGCTACCGAGCAGCAAACCCGTGTTCATAGTATACTCCCAGGGCTGAGTGAACAAACATAACACTTGCCCCCATGCTAGGTGGCTGCAACGTGGTAGATGTTAAGTGTAGACACACACTGTGCAAAGTCTCTTGAGTGGCAGTGTGGGATAATCTTCTGCTTTCCAGTACAATTCCCATGTCATGATCGTCTGGGGGTGCCCTGCTTGAGGTCCCCCGAGTTTTCTGGGGGGGCCAGGCGGGAGAGGGCATTCTCAGTGTCCGCACCACATCTGTGGAACTTCCTTCCGATGGGGGTGCGGTTGGCCCTGGACATCCCCTCTTTTCGGAAAAGTTGTAAGACCTGGCTGTTCCGCCAGGCGTTCGGTGAGGGAGAGGGGTGAAAGGGTGGGGGTGCTAAATGTTGCCCTCCTTTTTGTAGTTTTAAAAATGTTTTATATTGAATTTTATTTGTGTTTTTTTATATTGTACGTTTTTTTATATTGTGGGCTGCCTGATGGCAGGAGGGGCGGGGTATTAAATTTGAAAATAAATAAATAAATAAATAAATGATCTCTCTGTTTATGCTTTGTTTTCCTGACAACCAATAGGCCTAACATTTTATTTACTGTGTAAAAATATATACTTTCCACCCCCCCTAATGAAAAGCAAGCATTTTTTTGAAGCACACATTAATGACAGGGTAGGCATTAGTAGATGAAAGTAGGAATAGGGTGATTCTAGGATCTTGAATTGGCTGTGGAGCTTTCTAAGTGATACATTTTTATACATACGCTGTAATCTAGACAAGATCTACTTACTCTGCTGTAGTCCCTCTGGGTTTCAGTGGGAATACTCTGGAGCTAGCACATGGTTTGTGGATCATGGCCCAGGATGATATCTTTACCCTCGAGGCGCAGTTCTCATTGTCAGCACTGAAGTGCGTATGGAATATGCAAAGAGATTATGATTTTCACATACCCACTGGGAACCAATCCAAGGCCACCAAATTCATTAAATTCCAACCTCTAGATGTTAGCAGTCAACGATAACAATTTTACGCTGTTTGATGCTTGAGATGCAGTTAGTTTGGTGGTTTTGGACCAGTTCCCAGTGAGTGTGTCTTAATCTGTAACTCTTTTCGGTAGTTCTAAAAGACAGGCCATAGGTGGAATAAACTACCTTGTTGCTGACAAGGTGGATGCCTTAGTGTCAGGATTGGGTACATTGTCAGGATGTGATGAATGAAGCTTTTGCTGCTGTTGTCTGGACTAAATGTAGGAAGAAATAAAATACTCCTGCCATTAAATTTCCTTGCAGTTAATGGTGCAGTTCTTGGTTGCTGTTGCCATTAAATGTTTGCAGCCTGTGTAGTAGTGTCTGTATTCTCTCTGGGTTCTTTTTGTGCAGGGATTCAGAATGCACTCCTTCATAACTTTGCTGGCAGGCCCTCTGTTGCCCTAGAAGGAGTCCAAGCTGGCTTTTGTTTCTCCTTTCCTCCAGCTGTCACAAGGAATGACCAAGTAAGTCCCCAGAAAGTTCATGTAAACATTTGTGGCACCATTATAATTGGATTGCACAAGGCCTGATGTTTTTCATTGGTTCAGATGCGGGGGTGGAGGGCAAGTCTGACAGGGCAAAAGTGGCCTTAGAAGTTATGTGGATGCAATGCATGTTACAGGTACATGTGATAAATATACATTACTAAAAGGCACCTCCTGTATTATTTAGACTGTACCTGCAGTGGGCATGGTGCTTTACAGCCAAATGAAAAAGGTCAGGCCCCTGCCTAAGCATGAGGGAAGACCAAGCTCTTCAGGGGCTTGAAGGACAGGACTGTGTGTGAATGTGATAGCATCTTAGGAATCTCAAAGCTAGGAGAGTAAGCGAAAAGAAGTTTGAACACTATCATCTATGGGTCTGAATCTGATTCCTTTTTAATCAGGGGTGTGGAACCTCAAGCTTGAGAGTCAAATAGGACCCAGTCCCATGGCTAGTTTTTACTTGGCTCCTTTCCAGTTCCTGTATCTGGTCTCTCGATCCAGTTCCTCCGCTCCCCTCCTCTCCCCAAGCACTGAAAAAACTGAGCTCAGGGTAGGGGAATGGAGATTAGGACATACACACAAGGACAGGGGATAGATCCATGATCTGAACCCTCCTCTTCCTGAGTGCACCCCTTAAGCACTCCTGCCCCCCAACTTTTGTTTGGCCCTCAGAGCTTGTACTAATTTTCAAAGTGGCCCCTGGAAAAGGTTCTCCACCCCTGCTTTAAGCTATTCTTACATCCATGTATCTCCCCATTGACTCCCATAGAATCATAGCCAGTGTAAATAGGACATGCCAAGTATGTGAGGCAGCAGCTGATGGGTGTGTTTTACTCCTTGTACACAGTAAAGCAGCAGTAAATCAGTTAATCTCTCCTAGAACAATGACATTTCAATTTCCCCTTCCCTTCCCTGTCTTATTCATGCACACCCTGGCTGCTGTCAGGGGTCTTGGATGTAGGGCATCTGGGACGTAGGCAGACGTAGGGGGTCAGGGCATAGGGCCGGAACCAGCAAGGAGAAAGTTCGGGACAAGGCCAAGAACAGAGGCTAGGAACAAGATAGGGAGAAAGGGAAGCAGCACGAAGGCCAGAGCAAAGAATCCTAGGGACAAGACTAGACACAGGGAATGAGAGCCACCAGGTAGCAGATAGCGGGCAGTAGGGAAAAGAGTGAAAGAAGAACGGAGGGGTCGAGAGGCCAGCAAGCAGACACAGAACAAGGAAAGGGAGGAGAACCCCTCAGCTGTTCTCCCAGGTCACGGGGAGCAAACCTCCTCATAGATCTACAGTCTCAGGGAGAGAATTCAGCTCATCATCGAGGTTTTCTAGGGGAAAGGGAAGCATGCTGAAAAGTACAAGGAGTACAGGAAAGAACAGAACCAAGGAATTAGGAAGCCAGAGGTTTAGGGTGCATGAAATCAGGGAACACGGGGCTAGGACCATAAGCAAAAAGGTCAAGGACAAGAGGCAAAGCATAAGGGAGCAATGGGCTAGGCAACAAGAGAGCGTGGAGTGGAGCAAGCAGCAGGAAAGGAATTGAAGTAGAAGTGGAAGGGAGCGGGTAGGTAATAGAAGGTGGAGTTGCTCTGCCCAACTTCCTGCTGATACCAGGATGCCTCTTTTGCTAGCTGGTACCCATTCAGGAAGTTAAGAGGCAGGGCTGGAGAATAGGGGAAACACCTAGAAAGGGCGTGGTCCATGCAAGGGCTGGAGAAACACAGGGCGTGTTTTCACATGGACGTTATCCTGGGCAGGCTGATCAAGTTTATTATTCCGTGCTATGCGTTTAGATGGACATTTCTATTTCGGATTGAAATTTTAGTTTGGGAAAGCATACAAAACAGTTAATACATTTTAACGCTAGAACGGATGAATGGGAATCCCACGGTGCGTTGCATCGTGTACTTCTGCTGTGATTTCTGGGATTGCACCTCCTGTAATCTGCTGTGTTTACCGTTCCTTTTATAAAATAAATCCTTTGCACCGGCACATTGCAACAATGTATCATTTGAAATGAAGGGACCTTTCACTAAGAGGTACTTGGAAAGTTCATGGTACGCATCCATGTTACGGTGTGTATGAGACAATAGAGACGGTCCTACGTAGAGAGGCTGTCTGCTCTTGCTAGCAGTCTCTGTGAGCCCAGACTTACTGTTTACAGCACACAGACTTAAATCCAGGCTTATAAACTATTGAAAAAGAGGTTTCATAAGCACAGAGTTATTTGTAAACCTGGGCTTATACCAGGAAAACTCGTTTAACCCTGTTCCATTGTCATGGTCACATGACTGGCGCTATATAAATGTTTATAATAATAATAATAATAATAATAATGACTGTAAAAACATATTTAGTGTTTGGGGTGTATTTACTACCCCTGTTATGATTTGGGGTGTGAATGTTATCACATTCAAATATCCTTGTTTGTGGTAAGTGTGTTTCACAATACAACACACCCCATGCCCTGCAAACACACAATTATGTATTTGAGGAGGTTGGCACCATGGTGCTAATCCCCATGGCTGGGCTTCTGCCCACCCTTCCACATGCACTGCAAACAGACAGCCACCCCTCAAGGGCCCTTACATGCAGGCAAAACCTCTGGGAAATTGATCAAACACTCCTTGCCTCTTTTCCTGGGAGGTTGGCACCATGGTGCCAGCTCCCATGTATGTGATGGGAGGGTGGGGAGTTAGCAATTTGTAAAAATAAAAACATTTTGTCTCTCTGGGTTGCCACTCCCTAAGAACCATTAAGAGTGCTTGAAGGACAGCAGTGTCTGTTTGAGCCATCAGCCAAGGTTGATAGATGTATTTACATGTGCCTGGGGGCACTTTTCTATGCAAATACACATGGGGTGTATTTTCTACCCCTATGCTTAATATTGGCTGGGGTAGAAAATGTACCCCATGGGAAAATCAATGCATTTCTGGGGTGTTTTTTTGCTGAAGGTGTTTTTTGCTTATAGAACGAAAATGGTAAATGGGAGGAGGGTGTACTTTGCGGACATTGTTTACCGATGTGCTGGTGACAATGTCCTAGAAGGGCAAAGTCGTAGAGCCACTACTTTTTGTTTTCTTTGCAAAAAATACCCACGTGGGGTAGTAAAGATAACCCATGTAATTGAGCAGGGTTAAGCTACTTTAAAGCACAGGATAAGAAAAATAAACCTGGACTTAGTGTCTGTGTAAAAATACCCTGAAAGAATCATAGGGAAGACAAAAAGGGCTGAGGTCAGGCCTAGGAAGTGGTGCCAGAGCAGTACCCCAGAACCTTGGGGGTTGCAGGTTCAAGACCCGCATGGGATGTTATACCTGTTGAGTTTCATCTTGTCTCAATCTAGAGCTTAATGGCACATCCAGCCTCCTAACAGGAGGGATCGCCTTGATTCACTGAACAAGGGACAACTCAGCAACTCCTCCAGTTGATCAATAGCAGCACTGAGTGAGTCCCATCCTGGGCGCCACAGGACTGGAATGGCCCATGGCACCCACAGGGCTGCAAAATTACCACTTATGTGAAATGGCCCAGTTCTTGTGCTGAGAGCCTCAAGCCTCCATCTGCCCCCAGTGTCATTCCTTTAATCTGCAAGAGGAACAAATCTCACCTGCCAAGTGCACCGAGGAAGTGGCTACCAGGGCATAAAAAAAAGTAGAAAATACAGAAAGATAGGACCATTGGGGACTGCAGTTAAGGAGACTGACCCCCAACAACCCCAAACCCAGGGGTGATGTGTCCCTTCTGTCTGCCCCTCCTGCTGCTTTTACATGGTGTGTCAGGTAGGACCTAGCTGTCCCCCTCGCTTTGGTTACACCTAAAATCAAGAGAAGAGGAATCTACAGGAGAGCCAGGGTAGCCTAGTGTAGTGGCTTTCAACCGGTGGGTCTGGGCCCACTGCTGGATCCCAGGAAGGGATTGAGAGCAGACTGGAAGAGGCAGGGCACAGTTTGATCCATGAGCCCTGATGCAGCTGCGTTGTGTTTCCTGATGTGACCCCTCCCACTGCATGCTCTAGCCACCTGTGCAGAGGAACAGGGGAAGGAGGGACATGGCTTCCTGCGGCTTTCTTGCCTCTAGGATCCTGCCTCCTGCTGCTTTCTGCCCCCCTGCCACTGCTTAGATCAGATCCCTCCCTCCTACTGTTGCCACTCTGCCAATCCTGATCCTAGATTTAGTTTTTAAGGTGGGTCCCAGATTTTTTAAAAAACAATTTTGTGTGTCTTGCCCACAAAAAAGTTGAGAAACACTGGCCTAATGACTAAGACGTTGGACATGAACCTGGGAGACCCGGGTTCAAAATCCTGTCTTAGTAATGAAGTCACTCTCAGTTCCCCATCTGTAAAGGAAATAACAATGATCTGCTTCACAAGGTTGTTGTGAGGGTGAACTAGAGAACCATTGTAGAGCACTTTGAACACTGAAAATGCTGTATAAATAATAAAGGACGTTGTGTGACTCTCCTATAGTGCCAGCCCAATGCCATGCTGGCTGTAATACTGTCTCTAAAAAGCACAGGTTTGTTGATCAGAGTAGATATATGTCTTCAAATGTTAAAACTAGTTTGTATTTATAAAAGCTGTTTCTTTTGCTTTCCAAAGACATGTTACAAATGTAAATATTCACATCCATTGTTATATGGTAAAAAATGCCCTGATTGCCAAGGTCATTCTGCTTCACCCTGTGTGTGCAGCTGACCGGAGATGGAAGGTTATCAATTTACTTCTCTAAACCATGCCAATAGCTCAGGCTTGTTCCCTGCTAATTTCTTTGTTGCTTATTACGCTAAAACTGATCTTTCACTTGTCTTTCTCTCCTGGGTACACTAGCGAGCAAAGTTGATTAGACAGATTCCACTGGAGAACATTTGCTTGGAGACCGACTCGCCCTCTCTTGGCCCAAACAAAGAGGTACAATTAGCAGAGTATGTGGATTTGTAGTCAAATCCTAAGCCCTCCCAGAGTGAGTTTAAGAAATAAAATGGCTTAATTCTCTCCTTGTGCTCCCATTAAGGGTCAATTTGCACTAATGCCTGTGACTGCTTCGTATGGTAGATACATGGGCAGCCCTTGCCTTCTCTTTGACTGCACTGTCTTTATTTATTTATTTTTTTAAAAAAGTCAGGAGAAGCTGTCAGAAGAGCAAAACAATTCCTGGAACACGCACTATGGTCTTGATTCTGCTCTGTGGTTTCATACTTTTTTGGCTCCCTTGACTGAAGTGGACTTACTCCTTATTCAGGCCCATGAAAAACAGAATTGGATGCAAAATCTGTAATACGAGAGTGTTACCAAATACACACCTCAACCTGCAGTTCCGATAGAATGAGGAATAAAGTTTGTTTTCATGGTCAGCCAACAGAACCTTTCATCATTGAAGCTGAAATAACAGTAGAAATGATTGACTTGTCACCATTAGTGTTGTCTCTTTTTAAAAAATCATGCTTCTCTTGGTAAATAGACTAGTCAGTTTTGTTTCTTGTACACAGCTTCTTGTTTTGACTTTCTTGTGTTAGCACAAAGCGACCACGATCAGGTTGCAAAATGGCTGGGGAGTATCGCAGTCCAAACACAAAACTGATTTAGGGTGTTTTTTAAATGAGCAAGGCTGGGGGAGCGGTGGTGTCCATAGCCCAGCCGTGCTCATTTAAAAGCTGCAAGCAGCCACCCAGGTGGAGTGCGCAGGGAGGGAGTCTAATGGGCAGCCCCCAGCATGGCTACCGTAGCAACCGCATTGCACTTCCCTTGCCACAGACCATGGGGGAGGGGGAAGTGCACCAGGCTGGCCTTTGAAATGGACGTGTCCCAGCATGAGCATTGGGGAACCCTGCCCCCAGCGCTTGTGGCCAGTTCTTGTAGCTTGCAAAGGCCACGTACCCTCACCCACAGTGCCTATGAGTGGCGGACCAGTCTGCTGGCATGGCTGGCTGCCCCGGTTCATATGGGCAAGGGATGCGTGGGCACCTGTTGCCATGCACTTTTTTGGCTTGCCCTGCATGGCACACTCTGGATTTCTCGGCAGTGCACCATGAGTAGCCATAAGTCGGTGTTGTGTGGCTCATGGGAGTGTGCATTCCCCTGGCCCGCACCACCTTCAGAGGGGCAGTCAGATGAGTGGCTCCTGGGCAGCCATGTGTGGTAGCAGGTTGTTTAAAAACACCCTTAGTTGGAAGTTAACAAGTTGGCTTGAAGATGGATCTTAAATGGGCTTGTGCTTGAAAGAGTCTGAGTAGCCCCTGAATGCCACAGGCCTTCAATATTAATTGACTTCAGTGGGAGTTGAGGGTATAGATACTAATGCTAGGTTGAGGAGCATCTTTGGCTCTCATCCAGTTTAAAATGAGGAAAACAGGAAAGAGCATAAGCTTTGCCAAATTAGAAGTAAAACATGAATAAGGCAAGACAAGAGGGAATTTGAAAAGTGACTTGCTAAAGATGCAAAAACTAATAATAAAAACGTTTTCAAGTACATCAGAAGCAAGAAGCCTGCTAGAGAGTCAGTTGGGCCATTAGATGACAAGGGGACGAAAGGGACGCTCAGGGAGGATAAGGCCATTACAGAGAAGCTGAATGAATTCTTTGCTTCAGTCTTCACTGTAGAGAATGTTGGGGAGATACTCACACCAGAACTATTCTTTGTAGATGATGAGCCTCAACGTTGCTCTGGAGAGGTTCTAGAGCAAATCGACAAACTAAATAGTAATAAATCACCAGGACGAGATGGTATTCACCCCAGAGTTCTGAAGAAACTCAACTATGAAATCACAGACCTTATATTTGTAATTTGTAACCTATCACTAAAATCTGCCACTGTACCTGAAGTTTGGAGGGTAGCAAATATAATGCCAATATTTTTAAAGGGCTCCAGAGGCAATCCTGGAAACTACAGGCTGGTGACCCTGATGTCGGTGCCAGGCAAACTGGTGGAAATGGTTGTTAAGAACAGAATTTCTGGGCATATTGATAAACACAACATAATGGGGACGAGTCAACATGAATTTAACAAAGGGAAGCTGTGCCTCACTAATATATTGGAATTTTTCAGGGGTGTAAATAAGCATGTGGATAAGGATGAGCCAGTCAGTATAATGTGTTTGGATTTTCAGAAAGCATTTGATAATGTCACCCATGAGAGACTCTTGAGGAAATTAAATAGTCATGAGATAGGAAGCAGTGTCCTATCATGGATCGGTAACTGATTTAAGGCTAGGAAACAAAGGGTAGGACTAAATGGTCAGTTTTCAAAATGGCGAGAATAGTGCTGCGCCCCAGTGATCTGTTGTTTAATATATTCATGAATGATCTGGGAAAGAGAGTAAAGAGTGAGGGTGATCAAATTTGCAGATGAGACAAAGTTATTCAAGGTAGTTAAATCCTGAGCCCAATACACCTATAGGAACTTCAGAAAGAAGGGAAAACATACCTTTTGGGCAGACCTGGGGCTTTTGTCCATTTCTGAAAATGAACAAAACATTGCTGAAAGAAAAAAGGAAAGTTGTCCTTTTAAACAACAGAACATTATAGGTAAATTCTTCACCCACTGAACTAAGTGGCCCAGTTCCCATTGACTTTAATGGTGAAGAATTAAAGGCATTCCCCCCCCCCCAAAAAAAAAATGTTTACCCCAAAGTTACACCACTGTGTGCAACCCTGGCTAAGGGATCTATGACATCATATATCTATTGCACAACTGTTTGCTAATTAATGTAACCTTAAAGAGCACCCTTGTGTCAGATAAATGCAATTTGAGGCTTTCTTGAAGTAATAAATGGAGCAAGCTCAAGCCAATAGGTGTTTGGCGAGGATGACTGAATCCACTGATCTCACTTCTTGTACTGAGTAACCTTTTTGGTTTTTTATGTTTTAGGAAAGAAATGAACCAGAGAAAATCAGAATTTCTTGTCAGTACATTGCTGCTGTTAAAGGAATATCGCCAGAAGTAGTTTGTGAAGTAACTACACATAATGCATTGAGACTGTTCCCCAAAGTTTGCCAGCGTTTGAAAGAGTGAATGGCTGCAAGAGAGACTATTAAGCTGCATGCACCAATGACTAAATTTTGGATTCAGTTCTTCATGCACGATCGTCAGTTTGTGCCATCATACAGGTGTCAAGCATGCATGGAATCTTACTATTGATCCTCCTAATGATCTGGGACATGACTGTATGCTACTGGGTGTTTCTGTCTAGTGGGGGTTTGGTTGGCATACAGGGAAGTGAATCCATCTGCTCCATGGCTCTCAGCAGGAGATGCTACTGTGTCAGACAACAACAACATCTCTGAGGTAGACTGACTCTTAAGGGTGAAGCCACTGATTTCAGTGAGACTCTTCATGGTAGCAAAGTTAAGCACAAATGTAAGTGTTTGATCTGCCTGCAGGTCTGAGTTGGTGAAAAAGAAAAGTGCATATTATTTTTTAAGGAAAGTAGTTCTGAGTAATTAAAAGTTTAGCTTGCAGAATTGATCTTTAAAGAAGCACTACAGCGTTTTGTTTCCTCTTATATCCTGAACATCCAGGACTCCAGCAAAAGAAAAGCTTCAGAGAGAGGTGTCATCCGAAGATTGCATTGTCTGAAAGAAAGAAAAAAAAAGTTTTAAAGTAGCTATGAGAACAAGTCACTTGATAAGAAGATATATTAAATATTTATGATTACTGAATTGAGAGCAACGCTTACATGGAGGTTGCCCTATTTTACAGTAGCTTGTAAGTTTGACAAATTGTTTTGGCTTCATTGTTTGGGTTTTGTCTCCCCCTAAGATGAACAAAAACAGTTCAGCTAGTTCTGGGAATCAAGGATTGTAGGAAAATACCATATTTGTAAATTTACTAATAGTGGGGAAAAATTGCAAAAATGAGCTTGTATCCATGCAAATTGTTTTTGCAGCTTTTTTCTCCATTGAAATACACTCCCCCCAACCCCCAACAGCAGATCAGCGGCAAAACAGGATCTCCCCCTCCCACAATGCAAGTGCCAGACCGGGCTTGCATGACAGGAGGATCCTACTTCTTCACTGAACTCCTGACCAGCAGAAAAGCTCTATTTCTGCCTGTCCTACAAGCCTTGAGCAGACTTGCTGGGTGGGTGAGGGGGAGAGAAATTCCTCACTGATTATTCAGCTGGGAATCATGAATCCTGGGCAGGTACGGGAGAGAGAATCCCTCCCACCTGCCCTGCAAGGCCAGAGTCTGGAGGTTGCAGGTTAGGATGGGAATCCTGCTGAACAGGGAAGCACATCAGCAGGGAAGCACAGCCCACCATGCAGGCTCTGTGGACTTGGGGCTTGCACAGTGAGAAGGAAGGGGTTGCAAATGTTTCCACAGGTGCATAAAAATGTTACCTCCTCCCTCAACCCCCTGCCCCCATTTTGTGGTAGGTAGTTTTTATTTTTAAAAAGAACTCTAGTGCCACAATTTACCAAACTATTGAGGCAGTAGAGCTGTTTTTAAAAATCGGACAAGTTACCTACGCCTACCATATATCTACCAGGAAGATAGTCCCAAAGACAGACAAGTGCATTTTGTTTATCTTTGCTGTGGGGGGGGATGGCTGTTTGTATATTGTGTGTATACAAGGCACGTGTGTATATTGTGGCCATGGGTGTAATTCTGGAGAGTAGGGGGGGATGTAGAGGCATTCGCCCAGCTTTCAGTGATTCCTCTTCTCCTCTGCCCCCCCTTCCCAATCCTTCTTTTGTGTCCCAAATAAAGAGGTACCATAACTCTGTACTTCAGGTGGAAGCTTCTGGAGTTCAGTGGAAGGAAGGGAAAAGTGGGGGAAAGGGCATCTGGAAAAACCAGTTCTTTAATGGTCAAACAAAACTTAGTCACGTTCGCATGCTTGATTAAATTTGCAGGACAAAGAGTTGTTGGGTGAGGGATGGCTATCTTGCTGGTAGATCAGGAAAAGGGTGGGAGGAACATACCTTCATGGCAGACTACCTAGGGTGTGTCTGTTCAATATTAGGAATAACTTTCTAATTGCTAGGCAGATTTAGCCATAGAACCAGCTGCCCAGGGTGGTTGAGGCATCTCTTTCCATGGAGGTTTTCAAGAAAAGATTGGTCAGGCATCTGTCGAGGATGATTTAGGTACAGCTTATCGTGTCTCAGGGCAGCGGGTTGGACTAGATGACATTTGACTCCCTTCCAACTCGTCAGTTCTACTATTCTGTAAATCATTGGTTGCTGAGCTTGCCTGTATGTTCCCATTTTGAGACACAGGGTGATTTCAGACGTGATGCGGTTAAATTCACTACAGTGAATCCCACCCCGGTGTGAATGGCGTCACCGCGGGCCGTGGTGAGACGCGCGGCCCCAACAGACGTGTCAGGGGCGGCACCACCACCCGGGGCCAACCGGAGAGAACACGGGCTGGAGGAACCCAACAGACGTGACGTGGTGGCGAGAACCGTGGTGGGAGCCCCATAAGGCACCGAGGTCACGTGGACGCAAACATGGCCGCCTGAGGGCAAACAAAGCCACAGATGGTGGAGGGCCCCGCCCAGGGAAGGGAAACACGAAGGGAGGGGGTGGAGGGAGCAGCATTGCAAGCAGCGCTTGCAAACAGCGGCCGCACGGAAGGGGCGCACACTTCAAAACGAGAAGCGCACATACACAAACGAAGCAGCACACCCACACAACAAAGGGGAGCGGAGCATGGGGGCAGAGGGAGGCACACACCAGGGGGGGACAGGGAACCCCCCGTCCGGTCAGACACACGGGAGGGGGGTGGAGGGGCCGGCACGGACAGCCCACCAGGAGGGAGAGGGGGCAGGAGCCCAGTGGGAAAGGGGAAGGGGGACCCAGCAGCCCAAGGAGACAGGAGGCAGCACAAGGCACAGTGAAGCACAACAGGCATTTATTGAGGACACAAGCGGCACCGGCCAGGCACAGAGGCATACAGCGCTGGAGTGAGCGGAGCCAGGGCGCGGGAGAAGGGGCAGCAGCAAGGGCGGCACGGGGCCCAGTCTGGGAGGAGGGAAACCTGCACAACGGCCCGCCACAGAGCCAGGGTTTGATGGAGAAGCACACCCAGTGCGCGAGGGGAGGCACCGGACAAAGGCACGGAAAGGCTCCCCCCCCGCACACATGGGGGAGGAAGGGCATGGGGGTCCCCCAGTCACACTCTCCAAGGCAGCCAGGGGGCTGGTTGAAGGCCGGGTCACGGTCGAGGGCCACCAAGGGGGGGGGGATCAGCCCCAGCCCCGCGGAACAGGGACCCCCAGGGCAGGTGCATTAGAGCGGGGCGCAGGGGTGGGGGAGGCAGCTCATGGAGGCAGAGGGCTGTCAGCGACACGTCCACAGGAGGCCACACAGAGGGTTCAGGGGCGGTGGTCCCAGGCGAGAGGGCGACAGGCAGGTGGACGGAGGCAGGTCACGGGGTCCAGCCATCCCAAGGAGGCAGCAAGCGTTGGCACGAGCACCCAGGCCACAGGTGGAAGGAAGGCGCTGAGGAGGCAGCTGGATGTCAGATGGGCCCAGTGCACCCTACACCCAGCTGCAGGGCCTCCCATCGGGTAGAGGGGGCGGTAACGACAGCAGGTGCACATAGCGGGGCCATTGCCACAGTCCCCGGCAGAAGCCTCGCCCGGCCATGTGGAAGCAGATCAGGTAGAAGGCCTCAAAGGGATCCGTAGAGTCCATCCTGATTTGCACATCAGAGCGGCTGCAAACCTCCGACAGGGCAGTCAGCTCCGACCCGGGGGGGGGCAAGGCATAATCATCCGCAGGGGGCCAGGGCAGATGGGACAGCTCCAGCAGACGGTGGTAGGCAGCCCCACGGGAGCATGGATACCCATGGGCACCCTGCACACTGATGAAGTAGGACACGGACACGGCAGGGTCACCCTCACACAGACAGGTCACATATCCCGAGAAGGCACACACACACAGAGTGGAGGCCATCTCAGCAGTACTCCACGCCGCAAGGCCTCCCATCGTGTCTGGTACGTGCCCCTCAGGGAAGGGGGCGAGCCCCAGCTCCTCACGGTGCACGCGGCAGTCACCAGCAGTCACGACATAGCCAAAGCGCAGCATACCAAAGCTCAGGCACTGATAGGCATCTGGCCGGGTGGGCAAGGAGTGCAGGCAGCGCTGAACGATGGGCGAACGCCACAGGTCGCAAAGGGCCATGCTCTCGCGGGCGGTCCAGGCTCGGACAGAGCCCCCGGAGCCTCCGAGCGGGACCTCGTGCTGAGATGCAGCTGCCATGGTACAGCTCTTGGAGAGTCTCTGTCGCAGCAGCCGTGGGGGCAGCATGGGATGCGTGGCTGGGGGGCCGGACAGGCAGACAGGCTGCCAAGGCCGACAGATAACGGCAAGACGGGAACAATGGGGTCACTGTGGAGGGATGCAAAGCTGCCGGCATGCAAGGCCGGACAGCCCCACGCATACACACCTGCAAGAGGAGATAGAAACGACAGCACATGCACGCACAGGAAGAAGCAGCAGCCAGGGCGCCAAGGCCCCAGGCCCAGGGGGCCGCACAGGGTTCCCCCTATGAGGGACCAAAGCCAGAACTGGAGGGAGCACAGCAGGGCCCCAGGGCACACACACACCCCTCGCCACCACCACCAGCTGACACCCCATGCAGGAGATGGTGCTCCCGGGCTGATAGCCCAACGGACAGGGGGTGTGTGGCCACCGGTGCTCACCCTTAGGCCAATGGGGGAGGGGAAGCGTGCACATAAGTGGCACAGGTGCATGTTCAGGGGCGGAAGCGAGCCCACGTTTCCACAGCCACGACCCCAACCAACGGAGCGGCCACACCCGCAAAGATGGATCTCATCCAGCTGGGAGCCCTCATAGCCCTGCTACAGGCGGTTGCGGAGTGATTCCGGGAGCACGTGGCGCTGCTGAGGCTCATCACAGAGGAGCTGGATGGGATACACGCAGAGCAGCGGTACATGGCCAGGGTGAGGGCGCGCACCTGTCACACAGCTAGCAGGGTCCGAGGGCTCCTAGCCCTGGGGACGGCACGGCGGCTCGGACTGGCCTACAGCAGGCCGCTGCTATGAGCCAACAACCTACCAGCCGGCATCAGGGGGTCTGCTGTCCAAGAGAACGTGGGAGAGGGCTGCCAGGTACCTAGCGCTGCAGCTTGCCATGCCCATCCAGAGGCGGACGTGGGCCATGACGAGGGCTCAGCAGTGGTGGCAGAGGGTGCTGGCACGGTGGGATGATGTCACCTGGGTCAGACACTTCCGAATGGACAGGCACATCCTCATGCGCCTGGCAGAGCGGCTGCGGGAGTGGCTCGAGCCCCTGAGGACTGATATGATGGACCCCATCCCCGTGCCACAGGGAGCCGCCATTGCTGTGTGGGCCTTGGCCACCCCGGACTCCTGCTGGTCCGTTGTCCAGCACTTTGGGCTGGGTCTCACAACTGTGGTGTGCCTGGTGCGGGACTTCTGTGAGGCTGTGGAGGGGGTGCTCATGGAGCGCGTTATCCAGCTGGACACCGTTATGGCGGGTTTCTGGGACCTGGGCTTCCCCAATTGCATGGGGGTGATCGATGGTACCCATATAGCGATCCTGCGACCCCCAGACGACGATGCAGCCGAGTACATAAACTGGCACGGGTACCACGTGCTACAGCTCCAGGGCCTGGTGGACCATCGGGGGCGCTTTACGGACATATTCACCGGGCACTCAGGCCGCAGCCACGACGCATGCATCCTCACCATCTCCCTGCTGTTTTCCCGCATGCACAGGGGGGACTTCGCAGACATGCCAATGACCCGGATAGAGGGGGTGATGATGCCCCCATGCATCATTGGCGACCCGGCATATCCCCTGAAGCGATGGCTGATGAAGGCATTCCCAGTGCCTGTCACCCCAGCTCAGCAGCAGTACAACACCCACCTTAGCACAGCTCACACCGTGGTTGAGAGGTCCTTCGGTGCCCTCAAGCAGTGTTGGCGATGCCTAGCCGGCCGGCTGAAGTATACAGTGGAGACCTCCTCCCTTGTCATTGGAGCCTGCTGTGTCCTCCACAACATATGCGAGTCTGACGAGGCCGCTCTGGAGAACCCCCCCTCCCGTCGCCTGCTTGGCCCGGTACCGCTGTATGCTGACGTGCCCAACCCCCGTGAGTACCGCTATGCCAAGCACATCGGGGCAGCGCTGGCTCATCACGTTGAGCACCTGGCCCGTCCCTGAGGCCCCTGTTGCCTGGACCCTCCCAAATGGACCTGCACGACAACCGCAGCCACACTGATGCTGCTGTAGCCCTGTACCTGCATGAAATAAAGCACTCGGACAGAGTTAGGTGTGCCACCAACAATTTATTGTACTCCCCCATTCCCGCCCAATACCCCGGTACGCTCTTGTGCCCATCCCCCCTCCCACCCCTTCAGTGGTGCTGGGTGCCCCCTCCCTCCCCCATCCCCTATGCTGCCCTGCCCCTGCCCCTCCCCCTGGTGTCCCTTGGGCGTCCCCTCCCCCGGGCAACCGGGATGACCGAGGCTACCGACCCCCCCTTGTCTGAGGTGGAGGTGCTGTCAGCCGCCTGGGCTGGGAGGCCTGCCCTTGCCCCCTGTACAACGCCCCTGAGGGGCCCTTGACCCGCCCCCCCCCGAGCCGCCTGCTGCCGTATCGGGGCCTGGCAGACCAGCTGCTGGCATCGCAGATGTGGGGGAACTGGTCCCCGGATCTGCGGTCCCTGATGCTGTTGGGGAGGTGGGGGTGGCGGCGCGGGCAGGGCCTGTGATGCGGCCGGTGGGGGTGGAGGGGACACGTGTCTGGGTGCTGGCATGGCACCTGGCGGAGCTGCTGCCATGATGAAGGCACTCGGGGCCCTTGCCTGCAGGAGGAGGGATGTGCCCTGCTCGAGCGAGTGGTCCAGCTTCTGTCCAAGATCCTCAGCCCGGCGGTCCTGCCGGTCCGAGTGGGCCTGGAGTGCCGCCAGTTGCCGGTTCATGTCCTGCCTCAGCAGCCGCCGGTCCTTCCTCATCTCCGCCACCAGCACCCGGTCCCTTCCCTCCACCTGTTGCAGTCCCCTCATTGTCCCCTCCTCCAGCCAGTTGACAGCCGCCAACATCTCCTCCAACTGGCGTGTGCTGGTTGCCACTAGCTCCTGCATGAGGTCCTCCCTCCACCTGCGCGCCCGGTGCTCCCGCATCCTCTGGGCCGGCGGAACCGGCAGCCCCCGGCCGTGGCCTTCCCGTGCTCAATGTGGCTCTGTGGAGCAATATAGGGGTCGGTTCATCGTGTGGGGTGCCGTTCCCCAGCCCCCCTCCCATCTCCATGCTCTGCGCGCTCCTCCCCCTCGGCATGGGCACCACCCGACTCCTGTGCCACTCCCTCTGTCCGTGCCCCATCCCTGCCTTTGAGGCTGTGGGGGATGGGCGGCTCCCATTCCCTTCCACCGCCTTGGGCCCCCCTCCCATTGGGGTCCATGCGTGTACCCTGCCCTGCCCTTACCTGCTCCCTTGGTGTTTGTTCCCTCCGAGGCTGGGTGGTCGCTGGGGCTGCTGTCTGCCTGGTCTCCGGGTCGGCAGGCCGTGAGGTTCAGGGTGACAGTCTCCTCTTCCCCCTCTCCCTCCTCAGAGTCCGCTGGGGCGTGTGTGCCCTCGCCGGAGGTAGGGCTGGGGGTGCATCGGCCACGTGTGCCTGAGGTTCCTGGCATCTCCTCTGTGTTGTCCGTGCACTGTGCCGGGGCTTCCTTGGGGATCTCTGGCTGCAGGAGGGGGGCTCCTCCTCCGCGGGCGCCCCCCCTTCCGGACGCCAGGCCACTATGGAGCCCTTGTGGTGCAGCACCCGGCTCAGCGCGTCCATGTAGGGGGAGGCACGTGTTGCCCGCCCAGAGTGCCGGTTGTTGTCCACTATGTCCTTGAACCCCATTTTCAGTTCTTTTATTTTTGTCCAACACTGTGGGTATTCTGTCATATCTGGCCTCCTCCATCTCCTTGGCTATCTGGGCGAACACCTGTTCGTTCCTGGCGTTGACTGCCAGCTCGCCCTGCATCTTGGGTGTCGCCCAGATGGCTATGAGGTTGTGGGTCTCCTGGAGTCCCCACTGACCCCCCCCTTTGGTACCACCATCTGGGTTGCCGGCCCCTCCGCTGTCTCTTCCTCCTCCGTGGCCACCCCTGCCTGGCCCTGGCTCCCTCCGGTCTCCGCTTCCTCCGGGGCGCGTGCCTCTTGCTGGTCTGTTCGGGGTGGCCCCGTGTGCTGCTGGGTGTCCCTTGCTGGGCCGGGTTCCCCCTCCTACTGCTGCTGCTGTTGCTGCACCTCCTCCTCACCCTCTTGCTCCATCCTCCACTCGGTTTCCTCCACCCTTCTCTCCATCGACTGCTCCGCCACGTTCCCCTACTGATGCCTGCCCTTTAAATCTCCCTCCCTGTGCCGCTTGTTGTCGGTTGCCTAGCGGTGATGCTGCATGCCGTCACCATGGCCTGTGGTCATTTCCTTCCACTGTGGCTGGGGTTTTCCCTACAGACGTTACTTTTCATTCACCCCTGCCGTGGTGGGCATTCACCACACTTCTCGACCTCCTCGCGCCCCGACCTCACGAAGCGTGGTTAGGTTCACCCCAGTCCATGTTTGACTGTCGTGAACATCTGGATGCCGGCCAACAGACGTGCAAGACTCTTTCACCGCCGCCCGTGTTTGACTGAGGTTGACTGTGGTGAAAGCCAGAAACGTAACGTCTGAAATCACCCTTAATGTCTCAATGTTTGTTGCATTTTTACCATTGCTGCCAATGGGGAAGATGCAGCGAACTTGGGTCCCTGCTTAAATGTGATTCTGTGACCCCAGACAGCAGCAAGGACATGCAAAGTATATTGAATACCAGTTGGGATCATGACCCCATTCACAGATGGCAGTGACCCCACTTGGAGCCCCATTCTGCAGTTTGCGAACCTTTGCACGATACACATGCAAAGAACCAAGTTCTTTCCTCTTACGCTATGTGCAAGCCAGGACAGATTTTAGCCCAAATGGGGATGAAGTAGCCAGGACCAGCCTTAAAATTTGTGGGACCCAGGGTGAAAGTAAAATGCAGGGTCCTCATGGCTCCACCCTACATAGGTCCGTCCATTCCTGTAACAATTGTCAGTCTCGTGTTCACTTACTAAAACAAAGAAGTGCCTGCCCAGGGGGTGAATCTTGCCTATTGGAGAGGGAGAAGCACCCCTCCTCCATAGAGGCTTGCTGTGCAATTGTTGCCCATAAGGTTTCTACCAGGGCTCTGTCACTGGCCCAAGGAACCTCTTAGCTTGGGTGGCAGAAGCCTGGCAGCAGGACGTTTACAGGCAGCACTAGCAGTGCAGTAGGATTCTGGGTGGGGAGAGGTGGCAGCCTGTGCATGGCTCTCATCCCCAGGGAAGACTGCTTCCTACAGGGCCCTGGCTTCCCCACCCCAGTAGGTGAGGCAAGTGGAAGGGGGCAGGGTCCCCACGGAAGCAATCACACCAGGGGCTGAGAATTACAGGTGGGGAAGAGACCCACAGACATAGGAACACTAACTGGTCATGATGGTACCAGGCTTAGCCTCCCTGCAAGACCCCGGCCATGACCCCTACTGACCCTGCTTAAGGTCAGCGCTGGAAGCAGCCTTTGCCATGCAAAATTGCAAAAGAATTTAAACCTGGTGTACAGATCTCTACTTACAATGTCTCCTACCCTTTGGCCTCAAAAATGTGTTTGAAAAATCCAGGATCTAGAGGCAAATCTCTAAGAAAATGTGTCTTACAGGATAAATTACTCCTTTCAGGTAGACATCTTGGGCCTGAGTATAATCTTCAGTATTATGTGGCCTTGCTGATGTCTATAGATCTAATTTTGCTATTAATTATACCTTCGTAAACTATAAGTAGCTTCACTGAAGTCAGTGAACTTACACGAAACAGTGTAAAATTGACTTGTGATAAAAAAAATCAGCCTTTTTAATATAGGGCCTTGATCCCAGGAACACTTAAGTACATGCTTATAACTTTGTAGAGTCCCATAACTTCAAAGGTCTAATCACAGTCATAAAAGTTACACACACACATCACTGTTTGCAGAATGAGACTGTAATTGGAGAAGCACTTTGACCTCTTTCCTCATTCAAAGCAGTAGCTAAAAACTGTTATCCTGTGCCATCCCATTCCTCCTATATCAGTTCCACATCATTCTTGCTTCAATTTTACTGAGGTTAATGGAGAAACACAATGAAGGAATTTGGCTGAGCGTATTTTACATAGACTTACTTCTCTCTGGAAAGTGCCTCCTTTGCTTATAATAAATAGGACGAGTCGTGACCCAGGAACTCCTGCCAGTATCAGGTTCTGGCTTTTTTTCTTTAATTATTTCTGCTGAACCTTGGTAAGCATGATCAAAATGTCTTCTCTGAGGTCTAAGCCAAGTTGATGCATTCTTTCCTTCCACTGGACACTTGGATTCCCTCATCTTGTTTAGCTCAATCAAGTGTTTTCTTGCTGCCTCAGCCATTGTGTTCATGGCGGTGTCTCTCTTAAGCAGAATTGCTGTTAAAACGGAATCTTTGTACATTGGAATGCTTTTTGCTGTCATGGAGGCAGAAGGTATTCCTCTGTGTTGTTGCCATGGAAGCGAAACCTAAGATGCATCCATAAGAGTCAGAGGTCACGGAATTCGATATCCCTTTCACTGGTGCAAATCAGTAGTAAAGCAATTAGAAGACCAAGCATAAATTTAACAAGTCTTTATAGGTTCTCTTCCATATCGGTAGTGTTGGCATGCCAATCATGTCTCGCTTCAAGATGCTTGTGTGATTTGACTCCATCCTCTGTGGCCTGCATCTAACACAGTTTGTAAGTACATCACTGTAGTTGTATCTGTATATTTATCATCTTTTTGTTAGGTTTATTCCGTTGCTTATGGAATTGCATTTCTTTGTATACTTTTAATATCTTTTTGTTACTTAACAAAGTTTATCCATTAGCTGCTGAGAGTCTTCCTTTCATGGATCCCAATATTATCCCAATTCCTTTCATGGTCCCTCCCCACCCCCTCTCGCCCCCCCCAGGTACCTATAGAACAAAGGGCTGTTGCCCAGGGGGCGTGGCTGGGCTGTGTGGAAGGAAGGCTTGCTGCAGGTTCCTTGGACCCTCCCACCTGGGCTAATTCATCTGCCCCTCCCTCCCAGGTACCTACCAGACAAAGGGCTGTTGCCCAGGGGGCGTGGCTGGGCTGGGGCCAAAGGGCACTGTCAAAGGGCAAAGAACCGTTGACGTGCCGTTAGCAGGCAGTTGTGGCGGTGGCGGCCAGCCGTCTTCGAGTGCCACTGACCATCCCTGCGGCTCATCTGGAGTCTGTTGCCGCCACCGTTTGCTGCTGCAGGAGATGGGGTCGCTGCCACCGCTGCTGCTGCTCCGGGACCCCATACCCCGGCCTCAGTGAGGAGCCGTGCTGCCCAGCCCCCCCCAGGCACTATCTTCCCCCTCCCCCATTTGGAGGAGAGGGTGGGGGCCAGGGCGCACGGCTAAGACTTCCAGGTCTGGCCCCAACCAAAGTAGCCTTTTGCCCAGCAGGTGGCACATCCAAGGGCGACACCAAAGTGGCCCTTAGCGGGACTGAGGGGAGCCGGGCTTTTATCTTTGTTTTGGTTTTAAGGGGATTGGGGGGATGGGGTGTTTCCTCTATGAGGAAGGGGGGC
>QEPC01013956.1:139177-152732 GCA_003113815.1 Sphenodon punctatus
CCATGGGCCTGTCCCAGAGGGTCAACGGCCCAACATATCTTGGAGGACATACCTTAGACCTTATGTTTTGCACTGGCCTTGAGGCAGGTGTTCCGTTAATGGGGGAGATATCAGCTGTGCCCTTGTCATGGATGGATCATTACCTCCTGCAGACCACCCTTCTAGCACACGTCTGCCCCCGGATGGGTGTGGAACCTATTTGAATGGTTCGCCCCTGGAGGCTGTTGGACCCATTGCGGTTTCTAGGCGCTCTAGGGGAGTTACCCTCTGACCTTAACAACCGTCTCGATGACCTCGTTAAGCTATGGAACACCTTGCTGATGGAGGCTATCAATCAGACGGCTCCCAGGCGTCCGTTACCTAGATGGAGGCTCCGCAGACCTCCGTGGTTTTCCGAGGAGCTGCAGAGGCTGAAGCAAGCTGGGCAATGGTTGGAGCGACAGTGGCGTCGTTCCGTTGCTGAAGCCGACAGATTGCGGCATAGAGCTAGTTTATAAGCCTATGCCGTGGCTATGCGGGTAGCAAAGAGGGAGTTCTTTGCTACCCTCGTAGCGTCCGCAAAATCCCGTCCAGCGGGTCTGTTTCGGGTTGTGCGGGGGCTGGTCAGTCTGGCCTCCCTCGACCCTGGAGTTGAGTCATCATCTGCCCGCTGTGACGTTTGCGGATTATTTTGTGGATAAAATCACTCATATTCACCATGACTTCGATGCTGCACTTAATACATTAGAGGAGGTAGAGGTTGTAGAAGCCCCGTCATGTCCAATCTTGTGGGATCAATTTCAGTTAGTGACACCTGCTGACGTGGTGGAGGTTCTGGGGGTGGTTCAGGCCACCTTTTGTGAATTAGATCCGTGCCCGTCCTGGCTAGTTAAGAGCTGCCGGGAGACAATGGGGCTGTTGCTGGCTAGGGTGGTCAACGCCTCCCTTCGGGAAGTTTATTGAACGGGTAGTGGCCCGACAGCTTCAGGAGCATCTGGACCGCATCGGTTATCTTGATCCCTTTCAGTCTGGCTTCCGTCTGGGTTATGGCACTGAGACCGCACTTGTGGCTTTGGTAGGTGATCGCAGCCGCGAGAAGGATCGGGGTTGATTGACCCTATTGAGCCTGTTAGCTCTTTCGGCAGCATTTGATACCGTTGACCATGAGATGTTGGTGACACGCCTGTGGGACAATGAGGGGGTGGGCAGGACTGTTCTCAAATGGTTCTGCTCATTCCTGACTGGAAGAACTCAGCGGGTGGTGCTCAGTGATAGTTTTTCATCTTACCGAGACCTCTCGTGTGGGGTTCTGCAGGGTTCTGTTTTGTCCCCTCTCCTGTTCAATGTGTATATGCAGCCGCTTGGCGAGGTGATCAGAGGGTTCGGGGTGAGATGTCATCAGTATGCAGATGACACCCAACTGTATCTCTCATTTTCAACAGACCCTGGCCTGGCTGTCTCAGTGCTTACCCCAGTGTTTGGCAGCTGTGGGGGATTGGATGAGGACTAACTGACTGTGATTGAATCCTGACAAGACGGAGGTGATGGTAGTGGGTAAGTCGGTAGAACTGATAGCTCCCATAGTTGATGGGATCTGTCTTCCACTGGCTTCCCAGGTACGGAAGCTGGGGGTGCTCCTCGGCACGCAGCCCCGCCTGGATCTCCAGGTGGAGGCTGTGGTGAGGAGTGCCTTCTGCCAGTTACATCTGGTGCGGCGGCTTCGATTGTTGGTTTCAGTTCCTGATCTGGCCACGATCATCCATGCTTTTATCACCTCTCGACTAGCCTACTGTAATGCGCTCTACGTGGGGCTACCTATGGTGACGGCTCGGAAGCTGCAGCTGGTGCAGAATGCGGGGGCCCGGCTCTTAGTGTGACTAGGCCGCCAGGAACACATTACACCAGTGTTCCGGTCTCTGCACTGGTTGCCAATAGTCTTCCAGGCTTAATTCAAAGTGTTGGTTTTGACCTATAAAGCCTTACACAGTCTGGGCCCTGTCTACTTGCGAGATTGCCTCACTCCCCAGGACCTGACTGGCCCCTGCGGTCATTTTCCAGGGTGGGTGGGCATACAGAATGGGGTGTTCACAGTGGTCGCACCGCACCTTTGGAACTCTCCCAGTGGGGGCCCGTCTGGTCCCGAACCTCCCAGCTTTTCGAAGGAGTTGTAGGACCTGGCTGTTCCGTCAGGCATTTGGAGAGGTAGAGGGGTGAGAGGTGGGTTGGGGTTGGTGAGGGAGGTTGGTTTTTATTTTTTATTGACGTTTTATGATATTTTATTGTGTTCATCTTATGTTGTCAGCCGCCCCAGGTTGCATATGGCAAGAGGGGCGGGGTATAATTTTTTTAAATAAATAATAAATACATTAAAAAATAAATAAATAAATAAAATTGGCCAAATGGATGAACCTGCCAATGATTACTTCTCAGTAATCAAAAAGGTACATTTTGTAAAGTGAAGCACTTACTCCAGAATAACTACAGGGATAACAACACTGGGGTAGCATGATCACCTGAACACAGAATGAGTTTTCCGAAACCGTTAGTGTTTCTGATATTACAAGAAACCCGATTAATTTTACCAGATTGAAACTATATTGCCTCATGAAGAATGGGTTGTTTCCACTTAACAGAGGACAGGACAAGCTGACAACATGGTATTTCCACCTTTCCCCAAATGGGAGAGGGTCTAGTAGCAAACAAGAAGGCGATTGCCTGATGCCTTCCGGGGACTCGCTTGTTTCCTTTGTGGGGCGGCGTCTTTGAGGCAGCTAAGGGGGCGGGCTAGCTCCTTTGGGACTCTATGGGGCTGGATCTTTCCTTCCTTTCTGGGCTCTCAACTTCGGTGTGGGAGCGGGGGCCAGGCTCCTTCCACCCTTCCTCACCCCGCTGGCCCGCCCCTTCTCCCGTAACGCGGGAGCCATCGCTCCGCTCCCAGCAGCGGGCAGGATGCTGCAAAGAGGCGCGCGAGCTGCTTGCCTCTTGGGGGCCGGCCGGCCAGGCAGGGAGCGGAGCGGAGCGGAGCAGCCCGCCCCAGGTCCCACCACGTGGCTAGCAGGCCCCGGGGATGCTTTGGGGCTTGGGTTACGTAGGTAAAAGGATGGGGATGAATTGATGCTTAACCCCACCCTCCTCCCTCTGTGATTGGAGGAGGCTGGTGACCAGGGCCCCCCGCATTGGCTGAGTAGCCGGTTTCTGAGCATCTGCTGAGGGGGTAGCTGTCGGCGCATGCGGCAGCCGGGTAGCAGATCGCGCTCGGGGCTGGGTCACGCGCAGGAGTCGGGAAGGGCTGGGCACGTGGAGTGGAGCGGAGCAGAACCGAACCGAACCGAACCGGGGACGTGACCTTGGGAGCACGGGAACTGCGAAGGGAAATGTGAAGGGGGAATCGGGGGGTGGGTAAGAGGGGGGGGGGGGAGTGTAAGGCGGGTGCGAAAGGGAGACAAGTAGGTAGGTGAGTAGCAAGAGAGCCGCGTGTGGGGGAGGAGGGGGTGCAATAGGGAGTGGATACAGCAGTCCGTGGGGGTCTGATCCAACGAGGAGCTGGGTGGGGAGAGAGCTGACATGGTAGAGGCTGGGGAAGGGGGAGAAAGCGAGGAGGAAGAGGAGGGCGAGCTAGTGGCAGTGGCCCCGGTGCTTTCTCTCCAGCGCAATGGGTACCTCCCTGGGAAGGAGGATGAGCAGAGCAACGCCACACCCCCAGCAGAAGCAGCAGGAGTGAGTGATGTGGAAGCTGGAGAAGGGGCTGCGGTTACCCCTGTGGAGCTCCCAGAAGTACAGGCCATGTTGTCATCTCCAGCCCCAGGGGTGTCTGGGACCCCTCGGCTCTCCAAGCGCAGACTGGTGGTGCTAGCTGTCTTCAGTCTGTACTCGCTGCTGAATGCCTTCCAGTGGATCCAGTACAGCATCCTGAGCAATATCTTTATGCATTTCTATGAAGTCTCCAGCACCCAAATAGACTGGCTCTCCATGGTCTACATGGTGACTTATGTGCCACTCATCCTGCCTGCCACCTGGCTGCTAGACACTCGAGGCCTCCGCCTCACTGCCTTGCTTGGCTCTGGACTCAACTGCCTGGGCGCCTGGATCAAGTGCACCAGTGTCCAGCGAAACCTCTACCCTGTAACCCTGCTGGCCCAGATCGTGTGTTCTGTAGCTCAGATCTTCATCCTGGGGCTACCCTCCAGGATTGCGTCTGTCTGGTTCGGACCCAAGGAGGTGTCTACAGCCTGCGCTGTGGCTGTACTGGGAAACCAGGTGAGGGGAGGCTGAGAATAGAGGGAGATAGGGCAAAGGAAGTATAACAGTAGGGAGAGCAGCTAGATAAAGGGGCTGGGGAATTGTGTGCCTGTGTAGGAAGATGTGAAAAATGAGGAGAAGGGGGTGTGCAGGTTGAGACTAAAAAGGGAGGATGTTCTCTACTTGCTAATGGTGTATTTTGTCTCTTATTTTGTATGAGGGAATTTTTTTTTTCTCTTTGTAGGGTGAAAACACAATGTTAACTCCACCTTAACACCACTTTAACATTTCTTATGCATGTTGTGGGGCTGCATAGGGCACCAATACAGCCCTGCAACATGCATGAGAAAAGTTAAACTGGTGTTAAAGTGAAGTTAGCATTGTCTGTTTTCACCTGTAGAGTCTTCCTATCTTTGCCCACTAGAGGAGAACGTTGTTGCCATGTGTGGTTCCAAATGTAAGAAGTGGAAACAAAGTAGTTTCATTTATATATTTTATTGGACCAGCTTCTGTTAATGAGAATATGCAAGCTTTCAGGTCACACAGGGCCTTTCCTCAGGCATGTAACTTAGCAAGTCAGTAGACATACATAAACTGAGCAAATACAGAACAGATGTACATGAGGAGGCATGGCAGTGACTTGGTTCGGAATGGATAGGACAAAGTAACTAGAGGGGGTTGAAGATGGGGAGAAAAAAAAAAGATGCCAGACATTTAAAAATAAAGCTGTAAAAATATATGGGTGTCAGATGAATTGGTTAAAAGGAATTTGCATATGAAAGGAACTGAGTTTGCAGTGTAACATAGAGGTAGATTATACATCTGATGGGTTTGTCTTACTACAAATTTGTATAATGGTGTGAAAAGCTTAGGTTTCAGTTGAGTCCATTATTTTTAGTATGTAGTAAAGTTATGAATTTTATTTCCCAAGCTTCTTTTGCGGCTGAGGACCGAGAGACTATTCTCTCCCACACAAATCATTGCCCTGCCTTCTTATACACACTTGTCCTCCATTTGCTCAGTTTCCATGCCTGAGGAAGGGCACTTTGTGGCCTGAAAGCTTGCATATCCTCACCAACAGAAGTTGGTCCAATAAAATATATCATTTGAATTACTTCGTCTTCATCTTATCCATGGCCTCACACAGTAAAATGTTCCATAACAGAGAGAGTTACTAGCAGTTTCTTTTAAGTACATCTTTCAGTTAATGAGTTCCATTATGTCAGGTTTACATATATGTTTTGGGGGAGGGGTGTAGATAGGGTGGTTTGTCATTGCAACCCTGACTTGTCTGTTCTGGGATTTCCTCCTTGAGGCTTGGAAAGAAGGGGAAGGGGGGCTTGTGGTTTTATATTATTTATTTATTATTAAAATTTATATGCCGCCCCTTCCTGCTACAAGCATCTTGGAGCAGCTAACAACATTTTAAAACACATAACTAAAAATACAATTAAAATTACCTAAAACCCCCAGATTAAAATCCCAAACCCTCCCTAACCCAACCCAGCCCCCTGCCCACTATCCGTCCTCCCCCACCTAGAGATGTACAATTTCCAGAAATGTTGAAGCCATGGGGATAAAAACAAGTTTTTTTCAGGTTTTTTCAGGGTTTTTTTTTTAAATGGAAATTTTGGGAAAATTTGAAATATATGCAAAACTTATTTTCTTAGCACCCTTTACAGATCTAAATTGACTTTGCTGCTTTAATAACATAAAATGTATTGTGCATAACTTTGCTCATGAAATTATCATGTTTGGTATATTTATTAAATTTAAAAGTATAGTTTATTCAGACAAGAATGACAAATTTACTAATTTTTACTTTAAAATGTTTTTAATTTTTGTTACAAACGGCGCTACAAGCTGCTGAACTCTAGCATCTCTTAGGTTTTGCCAGTATATGCGAAGCAGGCAAAAATTAAAGTTGAAAATAGAAGGAACCATCAACATTATAGTAAAACAAATTTATTATGGAATCCAGAAATTCTTTTTATTCAGCATTCAAAAAACGTATTTCATGAGGTTTTTTATTTTTTCCAAATATTTTGAATTTTTCCAATTTTTCAGGAAAAAAACCAAAAAAAGGTCTTGGGGGGGGTGGAAACAGGTTTTTTTCTGAATTTTTCCATTTTTTTTCTGGGCCTTCACATCTCTACCCCCACCCCTACCCACTCCCTTCCCCGAAGGCCTGGATGAACAGTCAGGTCTTACAGGCCCGGTGGAAGGCGAGCAGACTCGGGGCCAGTTGAACTTCCTCCGGGAGTGAGTTCCACAGCCATGGTGCGACCACCGAGAACGCCCTCTCCATTGTGGCCCCCCAGCTAACCCCGGGGACCTCCAAGAAGGCGCCCCCGGCAGACTGCAAAGATCGCCCCAGGACCTGAGGGGAGAGGCGGTCTCTCAGATAGGAGGGGCTCAAGCTGTATAGGGCATTAAAGGGTAAAACCAGCACCTTGAATTGGGCTTGGAATGCTATAGGCAACCAGTGCAGAGCTTGGAGCACTGGTATTATGTGCTCCCTATGGCCCGTCCCTGTCAGAAGACGGGCTGCTGCATTCTGCAACAGTTGCAGCTTCCGAACCGTCACCAGGGGCAACCCTGGGTAGAGCGCGTTGCAGTAATCCAGCAAAGTAATTATTTCTACAGTGACAGCAATGTACCTGGCACTGTACAATCCATAGTTAGAGACAGGTCCTTACCCCTAAGAGGCTTACAATCTAAGAGACAAGGGAGGGGGCATACAAAGGAGAGGTAAATATCAGGAAAGACAAGAGTGCATTCATGAGGTTGAGAACTTGTAGTCACGTGCTTTGCTTAGTTACAGGGAATTGGGTTCTGAGCGAGCGTGAGAGGATGCAGTCTCACTCATGACAAGCTAGGGAAGACCTGACGGTAGAGGTGGGTTTTCCGGAGTGATTTGAAAGTTGGGAGGGAGCAGAGTATATGTATCCAAGGAGGGAGTTCCATGCACGAGGGGCAGCAAGGGAGAAGGGGTGAAGACGGTTAGAGGACCAAGGGGTTTGCGAGCAGGCGAGGGTGGGGGCAGAGGAGGAGGTAAGCTCCCGGGCAGGAGTGTGGTGCAATACAAGAGTGGAGAGAGATGGGGAGCAAGGCCATGAAGAGCCCTGAAGGTGAATATAGAGAAAGTGAATCTATAGTGGTGGGGGGAAAAGAAGAGATGATCAGGATAGTTTTTGTAGATCTTTTCAGGGGTGGTGCTGCACTTCCGCTCATCAGCACTCTTAGTGGCATTTCCAGAAAACACATAGGCAGGAACAAGCCTTGACCCAGCTGTAGAGGCTGTGGCTTGCTCTGTACACAGAGGCAGTGGTGAGAAGAACTGGGACTTGTATGAAGGACACTTATGTGGAGAAAAAAGCTGAAAGGCTGTATTTTTGTAGGTGCAGAATCTAGGACTGAAACGAGTCCACAAGGGGGCGAGAGCTCGAGTGCTCTTGCCCCGCCATCGTGAATCTTGTGAATTATCACATGGGGGGGGGGGGCGCAGGTGACCAGGGGGCAAAGCAAGCCCCCTGAGCACCTGCAGGGGAGGCAAGAAAGGATTAAAGATTTACTTACCTCCCTTCGGAGTCCGGGGGGGCTTCCCCCCGTTCTGCACCACTGCAGGGGTAGGTGGGGAGAGTCAGGTCATGATGCTCCTTGTCACACAGCTGGGATTCCCAGCACTGCAGTTTAAAAAGAAGTGGGGGGAGGGGGAAAGCTGGAGCATTCACAGAGCAATGCTCCAGCCCTGGGTGCCTTTTTCAAAGATGGTGCCGGCAGGGTCAAGCAGTTCTGCACATGCTCAGCCCTGCAGGCACCCTTTTCAGCAAAGATGGTGCTGGCAGGGCTGAGCATGTGCTGAACAACTGCTTGACCCTGCCGGTGCCATCTTTGAAAAGGTCGCCCAGGGCGGAGCATTGCTCTGCGCATGCTCCAGCTCTTTTTTTCTTCTTTTTAAACTGCAGTGCCAGGAAGCCCAGCAATGCGGTGAGGCGCATTGGGACCCGCCCCCCCCCCCCCCCCTGCAGCGGGGTTTGGGAAGGGGACACACACGCACACACACACACACCCCATGGACTCAGAGGGAGGTACGTAAACCTTTCATCCTTTCCTTCTTGTCCCCTGTCTTGTCAGTTCTCCGCGAGAAGGTGGTGTTTCTCGTTTTGTCTTGTCTCGAGGCGAAACGGGGGGCACCCCCCCCTTCTTGCTGAGAACCAGCGAGACGAGTTTCAAACCTAGTAAAATCACTTTTGCAGTTTATGGCAAAAGAAATCTGCATAAATTTTCACTTAACTGTAGTAACTTCTATTTTGTGTGCATTTAAAACCAGCTTTGTTACTGAAACTGAGTGGTACAGCAGTTATGTTTAGTAGGGATGTGTGAACAGAACCGAGTTCGGAAATTCGGTTCCCTTCAAAAATCGAGTTCGGTTCAGTCGACCGAACTAGTCGAGTTCGGTCAAATTCCGAACTTCCGAACCGAGTTCATACATCCCAAACCAGTGTGTTAAGCTATTTTTGGCCTTCCGAACTGGTTTGGTCGAGTTCTGTTCGGTCGACTGAACAAACTTCCGAAACGCGTTCGCACATCCCTAATGTTTAGTGTTGTTGACTCATTCAGCAGTAATGCAGTACAACACACTGAATAGGTTGTGTGTGGCTTTTTTTTTTTTTAACAAAGCAAACAATACTAGAGTAACGTCATTGCATAACATACTAGGTGCTTGAATCAGGCAAACATCCTAGTACCTATACCCCACTCTTCCCAGAAGGCTCAGGGCAGCTGACAACAGCAAAACACAAGAAGAAAAATAATAAAAATAAAATAAAATTCCAACCCTTTCTGCAAAAAACCACCCATCCAACCTCTATCCCTGCCTGCCAAAAGCTCTGCCAAAAATGTTTTACACTGCCTCTGGAATATGCTTGGACTCTGGTGGTCCTCCAGGGGGCGGCAGTTCCATGTATTGTGGCAGCAACTGAGAACGCCTCTTCGTGGGCCCTTCTACGGACAAGATTAGATGGTGGGACCCACAAGAGGGCGCTCTCAGCTGACTGCAAGGGTCATAGTGGAGCATGGAAGGAAAGGCGGTCTTTCAGATATGTGGTGCCCAAGCTGTTTGTGGCTTTAACAGTCAAAACCAGCATCTTGAATTGTGCATGGAAATCTATAGGAAGTCAGTGCAGGCGATAGATCACAGCGACATTTTGTTTGTTGAGAACTTATTGCATGTCTGTGCTCAGTCTTGCAGAACGATCATTGTGATAGAACTTCACTTTTATAGCAGCAGGCTATAGTTTCACGTGAATGACTTTATTATTGTAGCATCTATAAGCTGAGAATTCTGGTCTGGAAAAGAAACCTTTACCCGGTTGTCAGACACAGAATGACTGGACAAAAAATGCTTATGTAAAGCAGTGTTTACGTAAACTTTCTTCGTTCAGAGGTGACTTCTATGTTCTTCTTACTGTGCTACATGTTCTCCAGGTAGCAAACATTTCAGTTTAATTAAAAAATGGAGGAAGAAACTGGGTTGTGAAAGTGTTGGATGTAGATAAGCGATGAGATTGACAAATTGGCAACTACTGTACACCAATAAAATACTGGAACTTTTCACTGCATTTTATGCTATAATAACGAAGTGTTGCAAGTGTGATATTTGTTTTCATAGATTTTGTTTACAGGATTTTTTTTTGTTCTTGTTTTATAGCTTGGCACTGCAATTGGCTTCTTGTTGCCACCAGTTCTAGTTCCAAACACGGCTGAAAACACTGATCTCATGGGTCACAATATCAGCATCATGTTCTATGGAACAGCAGCACTTTCCACACTATTATTCTTACTAACTGGAGCTGGTAAGTGAAAAATCTTATCATTTTGTCTCAATAGGAGGAAGAGAATAGTGTAGTAGTGACCCTGATTCCAATAATCCTGGCGTTTTCAGACTCAGACCAACAGAAAAAGGCTAATTTTGTGTCACAATCTTTTTCCAAATTTCCTCTTCCTTGCAAGATGGTGATGGAAGAGATTAATGTTTGCGAGTTCAGAAACGTACACAGCTGTTCTCTAAGAAATGCATACACATGCACATTTTTGTTTGGGTAGGAGGGTGTTTGTCTATGGTTACACCGTGCAATTTTTCATATTGATCATAGACCATTTGAAAATGTTCTTGTCTAAATTCTTGTTGACTGTACCAGTGTGCCTGAAATTCCTATTTGACCCTAGAATAGTCACCAAAAATGCCTCATTACTTCTGTGCTGGTGTCTACGTGAACTCAAGCTAACTTAAATAAAACAAGATCTCTGGAAATGCATTCAAAATTAACTTTTATACGAATTTAACTTCAAACTCAACTCTGTGTGTGTGTATGTGTGTATATGTATACAATTTGAGTCTGATAGACACACAAGTTTGTCTATTGAAACAGAAGGGATCTAACTTACCGTGATACACTTTTAGTGATTATTTGTTTCTTCCCATGCAAACACTAGAACACATAGGATGATTAAATGAATACAGAAAGCTTGACTCTTTCCTCATTTGAGAATACATTGAATTTGAAGAGGAAAAAGTTTCCCAAGAAAAAATTGCCTCAATTGTTGTAGGGCTTTTGAGTCAGACCCCTAAAAAACAAGCTCAAACTAATTTTTGTTTTCAAAACATCAAAAATTGGAGAATAGATTGATCAAAATATACACAGAAAGTTAATTTTTCTTCTGTGAGGTGGCCTCTGTATATCTTCCTTCATGGGATGTGCTTTCTTGGTGCTCTTTAAGTTTTGTGGCCCTTCTAGGAGTGCTTTTAAGTAAGACGCTTTCATGCATGGCCACCCATTAATCATGCATCCAACTGCTTGTGTGAAAGCGGAGACGGGGGACTTCTGAAAAATCTGGAGTACGCTGTGTGGTGCAAGCCAAAACAGCGTGTGGGAAAAGGCACATGCATCTGCTGCCTGTATGAACCGGGGCTCCAACCCATGCCAGTAGACAGGTTCGCAGTCCGGCCTGCCTCCCCAGTCCCAACCACAGCCCTGCCAGGAGCTCCCTGGGCAGCTCTTAAAGGACACACACGCGAAACACAAAACCACGTTGGCTCAAAGCACAAGTCCCCTTCGCGATGTACAAGAGAAGAGCCAACGCCATGGAGGACAGTAGCTTCCTGCATGTCCTGTTCAGTAATATGTGCCTCTGTTGTATTCTGGGACTAAGCAGTGGCAGTGGCTGCACCATCTCCTGGACAGGAAGGGGTTACTGGCTGCTGAAGCCTCATGTTTCCCTGCTGTCTGGAGCTGTGTGTCATGGCAGAGGGTGGACAGTTGGGCGGGATGGTGGAGGGTGCTGCTGGGTGGTGGTGAGGGGAAGAGGGGAAACGGCCACCCGTATGAATTGCTTGCATGGCTGGTCCATGACAGGGAGGGCGTGGAAGATGGCCACCTGGGGAGCCGCTCATTAGAATCCCTCCCCGCTCCACATGTGTGGGGCGCTCCACAGCCATGCCACTCAGCGGGCTCTTCCCCCCTCAAGCCTTGCTCATTTAAAAACACCCTGAGAATCTGGTTCTTATTATGACTGCAGTCTCCTCATTGAGATATTGAACTGAGAGCTGGGGATTATTGGTGACTTTGGCTTTAGCTTACTTAGTGTTTTTTAGCTTTCTGACGCTAGTGGAAGGTAGAGCAATTAAAAATACCTTGAGTTCTGCTGCATTGCAGTTGTTCTGACCACTTCATAGATCTCCTAGCTCTATCATCATAACTCTCCTATCATCTTTGAAGAAAAGTTCTGTTTTTAAAGGGACACAGCTGAGGGGCGGATCCATAGGGGATGGATGGAGTAACCACCCACCTTGGGTGAGTGGGCAGGAAATCAAATGGCCATCAGCCAGAGAGGTTGCAGCCCCCAGCCCCCACACGTCCCTCCACTGACTGAACACGCTCACCATTTACATGGACAGCCGCTCCACCAGTTGAAGGACCCTCCCACCCTCGCATGACGTGGCAGCATAGCACACTAAGGGAAAGTGAATCCACAGCTGCTGTCTCTGCTCATCCCTAGCCAGATTCCGTGTGGGCGGGGGAGGCGGGACGGGGCATGGCAGAGCTAACACAAGAGGCGCCCCCAGACGCCTGAAAAACCACTGGGCACCAAGAAATCCAAACCTTGCCGTAGCGTGCAACGCACGGACAGCACATGAACAAAAGGGGAAGGCAGCAGGGAGTCTGAGGCCACAAAAGCCATGTCGGCTGGGGGGAGTAGCATCACCCCCCTGCCCAGCAGACGGGACAGTCCAAAACTCACACGGCCCCAACGGACACCAGGTGAGAACAGACGGAACGCTAACTCTACCGAAACACAGCTGTAACGTGTGCAGTGCGTAGTACAGGGATGTGTAGGGCAACAATACAGCCCTGCAACAGGCATTGGAAAGGTCAAAGCGGTGCCACAGTGGTTCCAAAGTTGAGCTACCTTCCTGGGAGGTAATACCCATACACCTACTACACAGAGACATTAGCCCAACGTGACAGGGATGTCTGGCTTGGGAAGAGGATCAAGGCACAGGATGACCCACGCAAGCAGCCCGCAGGAGATGACGGGCTACAGGAGAAGCCAATCCCGGGCTGCACTGATAAGAGAACAGCATCACAAGGAGGGTGGGAACACACATCAGCAGCCCCAGGACTACCCACAAACACCTTCCCATTCCAGTTGAGGATTGCAGATCACCCCCTGCAGGAATGAGAACATGGACGGCGCTGTTCATCCCGCCTCCTGACCTCTATTGTTCCCATTGTCGCCCCTTCCCGCCTGCACGTCATCAACCTCTCCCTCTCTACTGGCTCCTTTCCCTCTGCCTTCAAGCACGCCACTGTCTCCTATCCACAAAAAGTCCACTCTTGATCCCTTTGACCCTTCTAGCTACCATCCTATCTCACTCCTTCCTTTTGCTTCCAAGCTTCTTGAACGTGTTGTCTACTCCCGCTGCCTCGACCTCCTCTCCACCAACTCCTCCCTTGACCCCCTCCAATCTGACTTTCACCCCCTTCACTCTACTGAAACTGCTCTCGCAAAGATCACCAACTATCTTCTTGTGGCTAAATCTGATTGCCTCTATTCCGTTCTTGTCATCCTTGACCTCTCTGCTGCCTTCGATACTGTTGACCACTCACTCGTGCTGGATTCACTTCACTCCCTTGGCTTCTGTGACTCCGTCCTCGACTGGTTCTCCTCCTACCTCTCTGACATTTCCTTCAATGTGTCTCTTGCCAACTCCACCTCCTCCTTCCTTCCACTCTTGGTTGGTGTTCCCCAAGGCTCTGTCCTCGGCCCTCTC
>QEPC01013956.1:162058-178349 GCA_003113815.1 Sphenodon punctatus
TATTGCATCCAGTTTCTGAACTGGAGATAGCTCAGGATGAGTTGGTGTGGTTGTCCATTTCTTTCTGAGACTCCATTCCAACTAGAAATTGGGTTATGTCTGTGCAGAGTGAAATATATTGAACCTAGCGTGTTTACGCTGTTCAGCCACCTAGAAGCTTGTAAAGAGATGCACATTGTGTTCTGAATAATGTGGCAACGAATGTGACAGCATGACTTTGGCATTAGCCTGAAATAGTAACATTCTAGCATTATAAAGATCTGAAGTGTCAAATCAATGAAAAATGCCCTTAGAATGTGACTTTGTAACTCTACAGGTAGATCGAATGGAGGTGACTGCTGGTCCATGGGGGATAAAGAGCTGGGGTAGCCTTGTAGAGAAGGTCTTGTACTTGGACCCTTAGGAGATATGGGTTCAAATCCTCTTTTAGCCATGAACTTGCTGGGTGTTCTTGGCAAGTCATCATTTCAGCCTCAGTTCCCCATCTGTAAAATGGGAATAATCATCCTGTATCTTACAGGATTGTTGTGGGGGTGAACTAGGTGAGGATTATAAAACACGATGAACACTAAAAATGATATAGAAATATTCTTAAAGCAGTGGTTCCCAAATTGTTTGGTAGTGTGACTCCTTTTGAGTCTTGACTACAACCCCATGGCATGTAAAGTATATTAAATACAGTATAAATCGGGATCATGAACCTTCTGCAGATGGTGTGATCCAGCCTGGGATCACAATCCACAGCTTGGGAAACCGGGATAAAGTTAAACTGACACATTTCATAAAAGCAAAAGTGAAGATAAGTTTCCTCTCCTAAAATCTGTTAATCCAAAGCATGTAAGAGATTCAGATAATTTCAAACTAACCATAAACAGAGTCCGATAGAGTTGAAAACTTTCTTTCATGATTTCCCTCCCCTCCCCCCTCTTTTCCTAGTGTTTGTGGAAAAACCTAAATATCCTCCAAGTCGGGCTCAAGCAGTACTCCGGAATGTGCCTCCTGAAAATTATTCCTATAAGCAATCCATAATTAATCTCTTCAGAAACGTCCCATTTGTGCTTTTGCTGATCAGTTATGGTAAGTATTGCTGTTTTTAGCTCTAGCTTGGCAGTGCAGTTCCAAGTGTTTTTCTGGAACTCGTCTAGTATTTCTAGTGTCTAACTTTGCACAAAAAAGGTGCTGTTAGTTTAACAGCTGAAATTGGAGCTTGTGGCCATCTTGGACCATGTTCTAACAAACAGTGAGAAACAGAAGTAACTTCTTTGATTTTAATTAAATTGAAGTAACCACTCCACTTCAATATGGTTCATGCTGCAGCTTCAAACAGAAGCAGTTGATTTTAATTAAATTGAAGTAACTACTCCACTTCAATATGGTTCATGCTGCAGCTGCAAACAGAAGCAGTTATTTTGTAGTCTTCCCCCTAGTGGTCATAACAAACCAAGTTATCCTCTTTTTACTTCCAAGTAAAGAGTTCATTCTACAGTTACTTCCATGTACAAAGTGAGAGTATGTACTCATTTTTCAGTACATACTTTTTTCCTGCTCCTGAATAACTTTGGTTTAGAGCTCCTAATGTGTGAACAATTTAGGAGTACAAGTGATTTTAAGGTTTAATTACTGTAGCGTATCTGGGTTTGGCATGGGAGCTGGTAGTAGGACTGTCATAAATGAGTGGTGTCGGGGAGGACAGAGAGACCACCCAAGGCAACTGCCACAGGTGTGGAGTTCGTAGTAGTGATTTATTTGTGTCATGGTAGCAACTAAAACCTCAACCAAGATCAGGGCCCCATTGTATTAAGTGTAGTATATAAGGGGGGCTCTAAGTCTAAAACGTCACTCCTGACTTCCTCAGCATAGTGGCTACTGGCTAGTCTATTTGTGCAGGGTGTGCTAGCACCTCTATCTCCTCTCGTATTCAAAGGACGTTTTTTGGAAAAAAAAAATATATTTCTTCTTCAGTTGGATGAAAGTCTCAAAGGAACAAGACCATGCATGGGGAGCAGTGAAAGTACCGTGCACATAATATTGTCAGATGCACAAAATAGACTTATGGGGTGAGGGTAATGGAATAGAGAGTAATGTTTTCTCTAACCTTTTAAAAGCTATTTGTCCCTTAAGAGTTACTTTTAACATTATTGGACAAAAATGTTCTGACAGGAGTGTGGATTTGTTTTGTTTTTTTCTTAATTTGACTGCCTCATTGTAAGCTGTGGTGAACACAGATCCTAAAGATTGTCGATCCATAATATATCAGTCTTCCAAGACTGTGGCCTCATGCAGAGTCTGAGAACATGCTTGAAGGTGGAGGGAGAGGGTGGGGATTTGGATTCAGGAAGGACCAGATAGGGCTCATTATATTCATCTAAAATAAGTAGCCATCAAGCTGATGATATCCCCAGTTTCTTGGTGTATAAAGTTGCTGCTTTTAAAGTAAATTGAAATAACTTCCAGTTAATATTGACTTGATTATTTTATTGTTATGATAAGTGAATGATAGTGTGCTTTGTCTTTTGTAGGTATTATGACTGGGGCATTTTATTCAGTCTCCACGTTACTGAACCAAATGATAATACATCATTATAAGGTAAAATTCTCTTTGATCCCTTGTGCTTTATCTCTGCAGGGTTGGTGTGCTATATGGTTTGTGGTCATTACTATCTATTCAAGTTTTGGAATATGCTGCTGCCGCTAGCCATACCATCTTATTCTTTGTCAAGGTGGGACGCTCTTTTCTTAAAAGCAAAAATGAGGACAGGCGAGATCTTGCTTCTATCAGCAGGTGCTGTGTTTAGGACTGCTATTATACTGAGGGGTTATATTCTGTTGCCAAATGGAAGAGTAACAGGTGTTAGCAGTAAAAGGTAGGGGAGATGATTGGTTGTGGTAACCGATTAATCATATTTGCAGAGCTTTGGCCATATTTAAGCTTGATTTTCTTAATATGGATTTCAAAACATTGTAAACTGTAAGCTAACAAAAAAAATATCAAGCTTTGTTCCAGAGAGAGAGTTTTATACTTGCATGAGGTATGATGTGTCTTCTAAGGGCTGGGATCTGAAATTTCTTGTTTTGATGTTCCCAAGCCTATCTCTGACAGAGGTCCTATTCAGATGTGAAAGTCATGACTCTTTTGAGAGAAACTCTGTGGGTATCTCTTTGTTCACATACTAGGTGAATAGTAAGCTTACTCCCAAACAGTATTTACTACAAATCTATGGTAATGCGTGAATACTGTCTTAGAGCCTAATGTCATCTAAGTGGAACTGAGTGCTAATCAAAAAACATTTTTTATTAATGTTGTTGAAAGGGAGAAGAAGTGAATGCTGGGAGGATTGGTCTGACGCTGGTTGTCGCTGGAATGGTGGGTTCGATCATATGTGGTTTGTTGTTGGATTACACCAAAACATACAAGTAAGTTTGTGTGATTGGGGGGGGGGGGGGGGGGAGGGAGGAGAAGGGAAGGCTTATGTTGCAGGGAGGCTGATGCTTTTTTGGGCAACTGTACTGAAAAACATTCTGCAAAAATGCAATAAAGTGTGTGTTGTGTATAGGGGAGAAGTGAAATGACAAAAAACAAAACAAAAAAATAAACAGCAACGCACTGTTGTCCTTGATCCTCTTATGATTTTTGAGAAAATGTTGTGTGTGATTTTGGGTGGGTTTTTTTTTCTCTTTCCCTTTTAGCTAGAAAGTGGTAGGTGGTGCCCCACCTAGGTGTAGTGACCAGGGTTCCTAGTTTTCTGTTTCATGTGGAAAAATGCAGATTTTGCATTTTAGCAGAGAATCAGTTGGATTTTGCCTTTGAAAATGATTGTGACTCCCTTGCCGATGCCACAGCGCATGCACCCACTGAGCCTACCGGGAACAGTAGCAACCAGGCCAGCAAAGCCCTGTGCCATTGCTCCTGCGCCAATGAACACTTAAAGCAGTGATGGCTGGGCCTGGTGGTTGCTTGTCACTGCTAGTAGGCCTGGGCAGCCCTGTACTACAAACAACCGCAGATGGGTTTGTGATTTCCTTTCGTCAGGAGGCGCCTCTGCGCATGCACCAAGGTTCTTCCTTGCTGTAGGGCTACGTGTGTTTAGTCACGCTTGTTTAGTCATGCTCCTTCTTGACCGCAGCTTGCCTTGGGAGCAGATGGCTCCGAGGAGAAAATAGTGGCTTCTCCCAATGGCACAGCTCCGGGACAACAACAGAGGTCGCTGTGGCTTGGTTTGAAGAAGATGCTGGGGAGATTACACAACCCTGCCTGCTATGGGACTGGGAGAGAGGGATCTCCCTGCCCTTTCCCTCCAACTCTGATGTGGAGTGCGGGAAAGCCCAGCCTCCAACGCCCCCCTTGACCCCACAGAGAAAGTGGCTTTGGTAACGTCTCCTGCCCCTTGCTTTCCCCTACTGTGTGTGTGTCTGTGGGGAGGAAAGGAGCAGCCTCCAACAGGAAAGGGCATGTCCCTTGCCAGTCCTGTTCCCAGGGCAAGATGGAATGGTGTGACAGACGCACTCTTGGACTGCTGCAGCTATTGGAAAGGATGCTGCCTCTTCCTAGCTACCTTTGTGGAACCTTATTGGTACAACACCTGCTATTCTCCATGCCTGTAAGTTTTTTGCGTGTTAATTTTTAATTGTGGGAAAACACAGATTTTTCTGTTTTTAATTGGAGAATTAGTTTTTTAATTGGAAAATTTCCAATTTTTTGTCACAGAAAATTAGGAACCCTTGTAGTGACTTTGTGGTGTTTTCATTTGTTCTGTGGCTGGAGGCTGTGTGCTGCCGCAGTGAAAGCATTTTAGTACGAGAAGTGGTGGGACTGCCTGGAGTGGGCCTTTTTATATCTAGCTCACTTTGTGTGGCCCAACAGGTTTCGTTCCTGGAGGGAATAGAGATTGCATTGGAAATTTAATTAATGGGCTCCCCTATTTGTATCCTCCGGAACTTTTAATAAGCAAACCACAGATTTTAAATTGAGGGGCTGCTGCTGAAAAAAAGAACACTCCTATATGATAGTAACTGGGCTGTGTAAGCACATGAGGCATTTAGGAAACATACGCAGCAAGGTACAGGTGTGGTGTTTTTCAGAGCAAGAATGTTTGCCCTGGGGCGCAGGTCTTTACTTCAGCGGCTTTATCGTGTGGTGTAAATGGTGTATATTGTCTTTAATAACTGTAACAAATGTTGGTGCAATAGAATGGTGGTTCTGCTTCATATGGATTGCTTTATAAAACTGATATGTGGTATGTGTCAATTATTCCTACTTCGTTGGTCCTTTTCAAATGGACGTGGGTGTGCGTTCCCACGGATCCCTACCTCCACGCACAGAGCATCCGCCATTGGCGCATGTTGCTCCGTGTGTGGGGGACGGATGGAGCGCAGGAAGGAGCATGCACGCATCCCCATTCACCGGGGACGATGTTCGCATGGATACCCATCCATCCCCCCTGTACCCGCCACAGCGTTTAAACAAACACTCTCCCCAACCTGCACACGGGGGTGGGTTGGGGGGGACTTCCGTTTGAAAAAGGCTTTATAGTGCCCTTTTTTTATATATATCACTCCAGTCAGACTTGCTTGAATTGTTTAGCTGACCTATTCACTTCTGTTGGTAAAAGCCAGCTTTCAGCTTGACTGATGGAGATCTTGGTTTGTTATATCACTTAATTTAATAGAACTATTTATAGTGCAGTGGATATGGTGCAGCAGAGAAGTTCTTGAGTTGAGAACTTGCTGGGAAATGATTATCCTCTGAGCAGGTCATGCATTCTGAATCCCTTGATTAAATTACTATCGTATCAATATAACAAAAAGAGAATGCAGGTGGAAGGGAGACGGGGAAGATGGAAATTACCACTGACATATACATTGCATCTGAGTTCTCATTACTTACCATAGGTTTTTGTTTTTTGTTTTTGTTTGTTTTTTAAGCAATGACACTCTGGTTGTATCAAAGATACTATATAATGTGTAACATGACTGCTGTCTGGCTCTATGTGCTGCTTTTAAGGTTAACAACCTTCATTTTGTTTGCAGGCAGACTACTTTAATTGTTTACATTCTCTCATTTATTGGAATGATCATATTTACTTTCACCCTGAACGTTGGATACCTTACAGTTGTGTTTGTGACCGGAGGAGTGCTGGGGTAAGGAATCCAAGGGACAGAAAGATATTGTAATTCTGGTTAAACTTTACTTGATATCCAAGTACAGCCCTCTTTAACTACAGTTTCAATCCCACTCAAGCTAATGGTAGTTTAGCCATTGGCTTCAGTGGGAGCTAGATTGCACATTAAACTGTGAATCTTGGTTTACAGTGTGTATTTATTACATATAAATTGTACCAAATTCTGCTTTACTGTACCAATGTAAATCTAGAGTACCTGCATTAGATTCAGCCCCTGGTGTAACTGGCCATATTTTGACCTGTCGGTAGGCCTGAACAGTGATTTCCTCTTTATATTTTGATACCACTTGAAATTTGCCAGTCACCTTCCAGACAGAGGACACAGCCTCTACCCCATTGTTTCTCAAACTTGGAAATTTCCATATTCCCATCATATTATTTTTGCCCAGGTTTTTGGCAGACTGGGATACGGTTGGGTGGAATTGGGTTGGAGGAGTTAGGGAGAAGGCTGGTGGGTGGGGTTTAGGGATTTTAAAAATTCTTATATGTTTTTATATATAATATAATATTTATGTTTTTTTTAAAAATTAAACCGCCCTGAGCCTTTGAGGGAAGGGTGGGGTAAAAATTGAATGAATAAATATAAATAGTCTCATGACCGTAGGCCAAGAGATGGAAAGTGTATCAACTGAGATTGTAATGCCATCTGCTGATGTGACCCTATTTGTGGAACCTCTGTTCTAAAGGACAAACTCCCATCTATTCTATCCTTTAACCACTCACCTGCTTTTAGAGTGATTCCCGATATGCAATTCCAGAAACAAATAACTCTTTCCTTCTTGACTCTTGTCCCCTTTCCTCTGGATAAATAAGTGGTTCATTAATAGATTAAATAAACAAGTACTTGGCTTAACAAATGAGACAATAGCCCACATCATGTGGGTGTCCACCTGCCTGTTGGTTAGGTATTTGCCACCATCGCCCACATGGCCACCACCTAACGGACATGCAGTCTGCACTCATCTCACGGGCCTGGAGCATGCAGAGCCCGTTCAGCGGGCAAATGTGGGCTAATGTACAGGTGGCTCTCGACTCGCACTGCAGCCCCAACCGATTGCAGCATAGGTAATTTTTAAAGGAGTAGGCCGTGACCGCGATGGCGGAGAAGAAAGGTTTCTTCTCTCCTATCACAGCGTTCGCAAAGTCTCGTCCAGCAGAGCTGTTCCTGGTGGTGAGGGGCGTGGTTAATCCAGTCTGCTGCTGCCCAGAAATGGAATCATCTAATGCTTGCTGTGACATTTTCATTAACTACTTGGCAGACAAAATCACTCATATTCACCACAACTTGGGTGCTGCCATTTTATCTGCAGAATCAGAATTTGGGGTTATGGAACCTCGGTCTTGTCCTGTTTATATGGATCAGTTTCAATCAGGATCACTTACCAATGCGGGGGAGGTGTTTGGGGCAATGAGGGCAACCAGTTGTGAATTTAGATCCTTGCCTGTCCTGGCTGGTAAAAGCCAGCTGGGAAACGTTGGGGCCGTTGCCGACTTGGGTTGTCAGCACCTCCCTTCGGGAAGGTAGGGTGTTGGATGCCCTTAAAACCATGGTTGTCCGGCCCCTGCTTAAGAAGCCATTTTTGGAAGCTGACTCCCCAGCCATCTGTTGGAACTTTCTCTAACGTTTCCTCTAACGTTTAGGGAAGGTTACTGAACGAGTGGTTGCCTGTCAGCTCCAGGCTCATCTTAATGTCATCAGATTCCTGGACCCATTTCAGTTGGTTTTTTGTACTGTGTATGGCATGGAGGACTGCACTTTTGTGACCTTGGTCGATAACCTGCACCTTGAGATTGACAAGAGGAATTCTACCCTGTTGATCTTGTTAGATCTTTCAGCAGCGTTTGATACAATTGATCATGAGGTGGTGTTGACACGACTGCGGGACTTGACGGGTGTGCAGGACCGCTCTTGAGTGGTTCTGCTTCTTCCTGATAGGGAGGTCCCAGAGAGTGGTGATGGGCGATTTGCTCATCGTCCTCTCTGGACCTCCCCTGTGGGGTTCTGCAGGGTTTTATTCTGTCTCCCCTCCTGTCTAATATGTATATGAGGCCACTGGGTGAGGTCATTTAGAGGTTTGGGGTAAAGTGTCACCAACATGCTGATAACACCGTGCTCTACCTCTCTCTTTCGTCTGACCTAGGCCCTGCAGTCTTGGTGCTCACGCATTGCCTGGCTGCTGTCGGGGACTGGATGAGGTTGAGCCGATTGAGGCTGAATCCAGACAAGACTGAGGTGGTGATGTTTGGCTGACTTTGTGATCTGGAGGGGATTGGGACTCCTGTTGTTGATGGGAGTCCAGCCCACTGTGATCAGTCAGGTTCTCGGCCTTGGAGTGCTTCTGGACCCCTTGCTGTGCCTGGATTGTCAGGCCAGGAGCACTTTTTACCAACTCCATTCGGTAAGGAGGTGTCAGCCTTTTCTTTCTGATTCAGATCTGGCCACTGTCATCTGTGCTCTCATCACCCCGAGGCTAGATTACTGCAGTGCACTCTACATGGGGCTGCCCTTGATGACTGTTAAAAGCTGCAGCTGGTGCAGAATGCAGTGGCTCACCTCCTTTTGGGGGCAGGACACTGGGAGCATATTACACCAGTGCTCCAAAGTCTCCACTGGCTTCCTATAATTTTCTGGTTCCAGTTCAGGGTGCTGGTTACTGGTGTGCACATAACGTCCACTTAAAAACCCAGTGTGCCAATTTCATACATGCATTCTCCCAGCTCATCCTGGTTTGCAGCATGTGCCCAATGCTTGCTTTTCCAGAGCTGTTGCGTTCTCTGGAACAATTTGCAGAGGGTTACCATTGCTGGGGCCATGACTAATACCAACTACCAGCACTGCTACCACCACTGTGCTATCACAGTTGCTCCCCACCTACTGATCTTCCTGCTAATGCTGCATTCGCTACTCTGAGGAAGAGACTACGGCCTTGATTGCTCTAAGGGGGGAGCAACATGCACTGGTGAAGTTCTATAGGAACAAGGCAGCATTCCAGGAGATCTTGGTCCAAATGGCACAAAAGGGCTACACCTGGAACATGAACCAGTGCTGGCAGTGGGCCAAGGACTTGACGTGTGGATACAAAGAGATCCAGGAAAACAGCTTTGCCTCCACCTGTGGAAGGCAAACTTTGCCCTATTGCCAGCTCCTGGACTGGTTTCTCTGTGTGGTTGGAGACATTATTAACCCCGACTATATGGCTGCACCTTCCCCAGAGGCCAGAAGTGGGTGGATATGGCTCTCCTGCTGCAACTGCTCACTCTCCGACCATGGAACCCATGACTACTGGTGGATATCTTCAGCAACAACAGTAGAAGGCTTGAATCTGTTGGATCGCTCACAGGTTCTGCTCAGCAGCCCTAACGAAGGCGTGGTGCACGATAACAAGCACCATGTTCTCGGTATGCATCTCCATGGTTGTCATACCATCATCCGTGGACTCTGCAGACCATGCTACAAATGTTTTGAACCCTTTAAAGAGCTGGGTGGCTGCCTAGCTAGGATTGGCTGTGCACCACACATGAGAAAATACCAGCCCACTATTGCTCATTTATTCTCACAGGACCAGCTATGTGCTGAGCGTTTGTGAGCTAGTATTGGCTGCTATTGGTTGAAAACGTTTTTGCAAAGCTTTTGCTGGTTATGCATGTGTTGCTGCACCAGCACTGTCAATCCAGGTGGCTATTAAACTGCCAATTCATCTAAAAATCTTAGATGTTAGCACTATGGAAGTATGGAGTTTTGTAGTATGGGTGGGGAGGAACCACCAAATGTTAAGAAATAGGTAGGTAGGGAGATCTGCACAGTGAGGGTCACTGTGCTCAGAATGTGTGTGGGAACAGAGCAGCCCATTGGTTAAAATCTACTATATTTTCTTTTTGAAAGTAACAGTTTTTGCTTGCAACGAGCATGAGGGGGTTGTAACACCATAGCAAGCTTATTGCTGCAGGTTGTTTGCCCAGGAAAGGCAAATGGCTTTGACTTTTGTTTGTAGGTGCAGGCTAGAGAACCTGTGGTTTGATAGATACCCTGGCTTTTGCTTACATTTGGGTGAGGCCTGATGTACAGAGAGAACTGTCAGATTCATCCTTTGAGGCAGCCTATCCGCTCATAGAGAGGCATATGAACAGAATGGGGTTCTATGTATGCATGATGGAATGCAGACACCATGCAACCCTGCTGCAGTTCCATGTTCAGCAGAATGGAAGAGTGGGAACCCTGGACGAGATAAGAGAGTGGGATGTGAATGAGATCGCAACCTTTCTGGACATTTGTGCACTGCCAGGAGTAGGGCAGCCACTAACAGAGGGGCTGGAGCTTCCCTGCCATTTTTTCTCATTGCTGCCCCGATGACAGTGAGAGGACACCCACGGGGACACCAGGAGTGCCTCCATCAGATGGCAGAGATTCATTTCTTCTGGGAAACAAGTGAGTCTAGGGTACAGGGAATATGAACCAACTGAACGAGAGCTTGTTGGCCCATATGGGGTTTGGACAAGCAGAGAAGTTGAGTGCCCTCGCAAGCAGGTATTTATTTATTTGTTTGGATTTCTACCCCTCCCTATTGCTGAAGGCTCAGGGCGGCTTATTTAAACATTACATAAAAGTAAAACCCATAAAACGATAAGACACCCTCCCACCTCCACCCCAAACCAAAAATCCTACCCCTGTCTGTTGAAAGCCTGGATGAATAAATACATCTTGCGCTGCCTTCGGAAGACGCACAAGGTAGGGCTTAGATGAACCTCCAAGGGAAGGGAGTTCCAAAGCCGTAGAGCAGCCACCGTGGTAGAAGCCCTCTCTGCGAGCCCGGGTCACATAGACCTGGGCCAATGTTGGAACNGATCAGTCAGGTTCTCGGCCTTGGAGTGCTTCTGGACCCCTTGCTGTGCCTGGATTGTCAGGCCAGGAGCACTTTTTACCAACTCCATTCGGTAAGGAGGTGTCAGCCTTTTCTTTCTGATTCAGATCTGGCCACTGTCATCTGTGCTCTCATCACCCCGAGGCTAGATTACTGCAGTGCACTCTACATGGGGCTGCCCTTGATGACTGTTAAAAGCTGCAGCTGGTGCAGAATGCAGTGGCTCACCTCCTTTTGGGGGCAGGACACTGGGAGCATATTACACCAGTGCTCCAAAGTCTCCACTGGCTTCCTATAATTTTCTGGTTCCAGTTCAGGGTGCTGGTTACTGGTGTGCACATAACGTCCACTTAAAAACCCAGTGTGCCAATTTCATACATGCATTCTCCCAGCTCATCCTGGTTTGCAGCATGTGCCCAATGCTTGCTTTTCCAGAGCTGTTGCGTTCTCAGGAACAACTTGCAGAGGGTTACCATTGCTGGGGCCATGACTAATACCAACTACCAGCACTGCTACCACCACTGTGCTATCACAGTTGCTCCCCACCTACTGATCTTCCTGCTAATGCTGCATTCGCTACTCTGAGGAAGAGACTACGGCCTTGATTGCTCTAAGGGGGGAGCAACATGCACTGGTGAAGTTCTATAGGAACAAGGCAGCATTCCAGGAGATCTTGGTCCAAATGGCACAAAAGGGCTACACCTGGAACATGAACCAGTGCTGGCAGTGGGCCAAGGACTTGACGTGTGGATACAAAGAGATCCAGGAAAACAGCTTACCTGTGGAAGGCAAACTTTGCCCTATTGCCAGCTCCTGGACTGGTTTCTCTGTGTGGTTGGAGACATTATTAACCCCGACTATATGGCTGCACCTTCCCCAGAGGCCAGAAGTGGGTGGATATGGCTCTCCTGCTGCAACTGCTCACTCTCCGACCATGGAACCCATGACTACTGGTGGATATCTTCAGCAACAACAGTAGAAGGCTTGAATCTGTTGGATCGCTCACAGGTTCTGCTCAGCAGCCCTAACGAAGGCGTGGTGCACGATAACAAGCACCATGTTCTCGGTATGCATCTCCATGGTTGTCATACCATCATCCGTGGACTCTGCAGACCATGCTACAAATGTTTTGAACCCTTTAAAGAGCTGGGTGGCTGCCTAGCTAGGATTGGCTGTGCACCACACATGAGAAAATACCAGCCCACTATTGCTCATTTATTCTCACAGGATCGGCTATGTGCCGAGTGTTTGTGAGCTAGTATTGGCTGCTATTGGTTGAAAACGTTTTTGCAAAGCTTGTGCTGGTTATGCATGTGTTGCTGCACCAGCACTGTCAATCCAGGTGGCTATTAAACTGCCAATTCATCTAAAAATCTTAGATGTTAGCACTATGGAAGTATGGAGTTTTGTAGTATGGGTGGGGAGGAACCACCAAATGTTAAGAAATAGGTAGGTAGGGAGATCTGCACAGTGAGGGTCACTGTGCTCAGAATGTGTGTGGGAACAGAGCAGCCCATTGGTTAAAATCTACTATATTTTCTTTTTGAAAGTAACAGTTTTTGCTTGCAACGAGCATGAGGGGGTTGTAACACCATAGCAAGCTTATTGCTGCAGGTTGTTTGCCCAGGAAAGGCAAATGGCTTTGACTTTTGTTTGTAGGTGCAGGCTAGAGAACCTGTGGTTTGATAGATACCCTGGCTTTTGCTTACATTTGGGTGAGGCCTGATGTACAGAGAGAACTGTCAGATTCATCCTTTGAGGCAGCCTATCCGCTCATAGAGAGGCATATGAACAGAATGGGGTTCTATGTATGCATGATGGAATGCAGACACCATGCAACCCTGCTGCAGTTCCATGTTCAGCAGAATGGAAGAGTGGGAACCCTGGACGAGATAAGAGAGTGGGATGTGAATGAGATCGCAACCTTTCTGGACATTTGTGCACTGCCAGGAGTAGGGCAGCCACTAACAGAGGGGCTGGAGCTTCCCTGCCATTTTTTCTCATTGCTGCCCTGATGACAGTGAGAGGACACCCACGGGGACACCAGGAGTGCCTCAATCAGATGGCAGAGATTCATTTCTTCTGGGAAACAAGTGAGTCTAGGGTACAGGGAATATGAACCAACTGAACAAGAGCTTGTTGGCCCATACGGGGTTTGGACAATCAGAGAAGTTGAGTGCCCTCGCAAGCAGGTATTTATTTATGTTTGGATTTCTACTCCTCCCTATTGCTGAAGGCTCAGGGCGGCTTATTTAAACATTACATAAAAGTAAAACCCATAAAACGATAAGACACCCTCCCACCTCCACCCCAAACCAAAAATCCTACCCCTGTCTGTTGAAAGCCTGGATGAATAAATACATCTTGCGCTGCCTTCGGAAGACGCACAAGGTAGGGCTTAGATGAACCTCCAAGGGAAGGGAGTTCCAAAGCCGTAGAGCAGCCACCGTGGTAGAAGCCCTCTCTGCGAGCCCGGGTCACATAGACCTGGGCCAATGTTGGAACGTGTAAGAGGATGCTCTCAGCTGATCTTAAGGGTCATAAAGGCTGGGACATGAGGAGGAAGGCAGACCTTTTAGATATGTAGGGCTCAGGCCATTGAGGGCTTTGTAGGTGAAAACCAGGACGTTGAATTGTGTCTGGAACACTATTTGCAGCCAGCACAGACTCTTAAACACCGATATAATGTGCTCCCAGTGACCCACCCCCATCAAGAGACTGGCTGATGTGTTCTGCATGAGCTGTAGCCCCCAAACAGTCTTCAAGGGCAGCTCCACATAGAGCGCATTGAAGTAGTCCAGCCTCGAGGTAATGAAGACATGGATGATGGTGGCCAGATTCATATCTGAAAGAAAGGGACACAGCCTTCTCTCCAGTTGGAGTTGGTGAAAGGCACTACTGGCCACAGACACAACCTGGTATTTCAGATCCACCTTGGGATCCAGGAGTAACCCCCAGGCTGAGAACCTGAGTAACCAGGTAGGCTGGATCCATCAATGTTGTGATTCCTACATGCTAAACACTAACACGGGTCTGCCTGTTAGTCTCTACATGCTAAACAAATGAGCGGGGGCTGCACGGGCCCAAACCCACACTCCAGGCGGTTCTTGGGTGTTCTCAATCAGGACAGTAGCCTGCCAGAATCTACGTTTGGTTTGTGGAGCTCCCGCTCCCATAATTTGTGCATCCAGCTCAATAATACACTGTGGATTTCATGTGTTTGCAGGCAGCCCCTACTGGCAGTGCAAGTGAGAGCAGAGAGAGAGGCAGGAAGCAGTCGCACCTCCAATGCCCTAGGACTTCCACCCACAACTCTATGGTGCTGATGGATCTGTCTGCTGCCTGAAACCTTGCCTGCAACCTAATTGATGGGATGCAAACACATGGGCAGGCATTAGCCTGAATTCACCCACACTAGTGCTTATGGTTGTGTAATGGTGGCAAAAGGTTTGGTACAATTTTGGCAACCAGGTTGAATGACCTCTAAATGTGATTGGAAACAGAAATTTAGTTGTTGCCCTAATAATTTTACTATGAAGGAAAAAAAAATTTGAAGTGCACATGAAAATCTGTTGTTTTTATTATGGTCCAAAGTATATATAGAAGTGTAGCTACATATACAAATAACATATACAAGTGTAAGCTATTACTGAAATCACTGAAATTGTCTGCTTTGTAATTCGTCTTTCTTAAACTAATTATCTTCTTCAGAATCCTCATGAGAAACGATGCTCTCGGTGTTGAAACGCACCTCAGCCCCTTGACATACACACAGTTCAGTGCATTGGAGCCCCTTTGATCTGCAAGAACATCTTCCTGATTAACACATTTGGGTAGACTCAGGGTTCACTTTACCACAGTTGTATCTCACTAACTGCACTATAGATGCTGGAGCTGGTGGTAGCTTTTGACACTTTAGGTAAAAAAACTTCCATCAACCTGTTACCATCCACTCTTCAAAGGGTCTGGAACTTTGGGATGAAGAATTTGGTCCTGAGACCAGATGCTAGATTGCACGTGAGCCTGACGTCTGTGTTCGTTCCAGCCAGACACCAGGGGTTGGTGGAAGCTTGTCAACACCTTGGTCAGGATTGAGCTGTTTGAATATATGCCATCTCAGCTCGTTTGCTTGTGAGATTATGGCCCCTTTCTTTGCAGAAGAGACCACACAATAATTCTTCACATCCTGAAGGCTCCTCTCCTTCGCCAAGTTAAGAGAGCACAGAGAGAACATCTGGACTAGCCTGTATGAATGCTTTGAAGCATTCTGTCTTCCCCTTGCCTTGTATGTGGCCAGTGGTGCCAGCCGGTCAGAGCGTTCCATTGCATTAACGCAGCTGCTCTTGTTGGACCGAGCACATCATATATTGGTTGTAGAAGCACTTGCCTGCGATGCTCATCTGTACCCATGATAAGAGCTGCATGCTGGCCAAGCTCAGGTACTTTACATACAACTAAAAGCAAGGCATCTGTGTCCTGGGAGTAAATGTGTACTGTAAAACCTGCTTTGACAACCTCAACAGCATGCAAGATCATCAATGTATTGGCTTCCTCTTGTTAACTTACACCACTTGTAGTGCAAGCCCTGTTGGTCATGACACTCCTGCAGGTCACTGTCACTACATGCACTGTGCAGTTGCTGATAAGCTGTTGTGCAAGGTACAGCGTGAGCGAGTCCTTGGTTGCACTACTCGAGACAAACCTCTTTGAATTAACGATACGTGTTGAGTCTTCCACTTTGTAGGATTTGACAGAGGTTGCCTTGCCAGCATGCTACTCTTGTGTAGCATCCTTGAGTGAAAACTCAATAGCATAGTTATCAAAAACCACGCGAACCTGGTTATAACTACAGCTCTTGGCATCAATATGCTTCACGTAAGCTTCTGCAGGTTCCTTGCAGGTTTTAAACTTGCTAACTGCCATCTGCTCCTGCACCAGAACCATTCTGTCAGCAATCAGGCAGGTGTGTGAGCCAGCAAAAACTTCCTGGGTACGTTGTAGTGGCAGTTCAGGTCGTAGTGATTGGAAGATGCCAGTGTTACCAAGGTGAATCACAAGACTCTTGTCCTTGTGTCTAGAAGGTGAATCACAAGACTCTTGTGCTTAGTTGGATGAAGGGAGCAATCTGGTTTCATCAAGACACAGTTAAGACATGAAAACTCATGCAATCCAATTATTTCTCGGAGCCCATTGTTTCCCTCCCTTGTGCCTCCCTGCACCTGCCTGCTGCCTTTTGCCCCGGGGGGGGGGGGG